>CANYLF012376581.1:0-10867 GCA_948193215.1 Bocquillonia castaneifolia
AAGGTTTAAATGAAGGTTTAAATGGTCATTTAATAATTATGTTAATTAATTAATAACAAATATGGAATTCCTTAATCAATTAGAATTAGGATATATTTATTTATTAATAAAAAATCAAATCCTTAGTTAATCAAATTTCAAATATATATTAAAAACATAATAATTGAAAAAATATATAAATCTATATAATATACATATTGAGTTAAATTTAATCATAAAATCATAAATTATTGAAACTATAAATATATATTATTTGGATTAAAAGAAATAAAATTATATATTTATTGAAATTTCACTTTATTATACGAATTAATTTTAGATTTATATTAATCGTTTGTGTTTTCTTAGGAAATTCGGATTTTTAGTATTAAATTCACAGTCTGACAATGTAGCAACTTCGACGGGTCATAACTTGAGTTAGGAAACTCAGAATTGGGTGATTCAAAAGCCTAAATTCAAGAAAAAATTGAAAGCTACAACTTTCGTGAAGAAGTTATGCCCGTTTAGAGACTATAGATATCCAAAAATTGAGCCACAAGTCAGACACTCTGTGCAGTCTTAGGGGAAATCCGAATTTTACAAGGAATTATTATTTAAAATTAATTAAAACAAATCCTAATCATTCTAGAATTTGTGAGCAGCCTTAGTTAGGGTTTAAGCACTATAAATATATGAAAACTAAGGCTGAAAAATTAATCTCTCTTTTCTCTCTTTAAAAATAAATAAGAACGCTTAAAGAATTTCATGGTGAATAAGAAAACTCAGGGGATTCAACGATTAATTCAAGATTGATTATGTTTTCTCCTCACTTCATGAAAAACAATGAATCTAATTTTACAAATTTCTACATCATTCAAACTTTCAAGCATCGATTGAAGACCTAAACTTTAAAAGGTATATAAATTTTTTTATTTTTTTAACCTTGAATTCTTTATTTTTGATTAGTTTAAATTTTTTTTTATATAGCCATCAACTAATTATATAAAATTTTATTTTTTTACCATAAGTTCTTTGTTTTTGCTTAATTTGGATATTTTTTTATAATTATGAATTAATTTTTTAAAAAGTCTTTTTAGTGATCAATTTAACCAGTTTAGTATAGAAATAATTTTAATTAGTTTATTCTAATTAAGTTTATATTTATATTGAGTTTTTGTAGGAAATTTGGATTTTCAATGTGAATTTCTCAAAATTTATTGATTTAAAAGCCTAAATTCAAAAGTAAATCAAGATCTATAACTTTCATGAAGAAGTCATGGTCATTTAAAGATTGTAAATACTTAAAAAGTTGGTTACAATCAAAATTTATGTGATGTGCACTCTTGGTCGAAATCTAAATTATAAAAGGATCAACTACTTGTAATTAATTAGCTTCAAAAATGCTACTTGTAATTAATTGAGACAGGTATTAATCCTTCTAGGTCTTGTGGAAGTTATAATTAAATCTTGAGATGTATAAATATACTGCTAACCAAGTAATATGATTTAGCTTAAAAAGTAAGAAAAATAATTTGAAAAAATAATTATATCAATAACGAGTACCACGTGCAGTGTACGTGAAGAAAAATCCTAGTATGTATATAAGAGTTAAAAAGGTGAGACGTTAAAAAAAAAAAACAAAACAAAATTCACCCGTGCTATAGCACCTTGCCGTCACCTATGCCGCCATGCTTGTAATCTATAGCCCATAAATAAAAGTAGAACAATGAAACAAATACATTTTGATGAGAAAATTCTTTTCCAAAAGGAATTAGAAATTGCATTATCTAATTTTTTTTATCAGATGAAGATCAATTTGCAGCATTAATATGTGTAACGTAAGGACTCTATACTTATATATTATCTATCTATTAGAGTTAATGATAGAGCAAATTAATCACTACTCTTTAAATTAATATGATTTCATTAAAAATACAATTAAGTGTTTTATTTTAATATACTTATATACTATCTATTTATCTTAAATTAGAGTTAATGATAGAGTAAAACACATTTTTTAAATATCACTTCAGTAAATATACGATTAAGTGTTTTATTTTAATTTAAATTACCTTAAAATTCAGTTTTTGACACATCATCATTTTAACTCTTTTCTGAGATGAAGAAGCGAGCCAAGTATTAGATTTTTGGCTGAACATTTTTAGGGCTCAACATATATATATATATGAATCTCGCAGGTGTCAATTATTAAAATGGATACCTTTTATGTTAATTCTCTCTGAATGATAATGAAATATGATGCATAATTTACACTGTTGCAACACAAAATGCATCATCTAACCCCACCTTAATCTAGAGACGGAGCCAGGATTATTGATTAAGGGGACCAAAATTTAAGTTCATCAGTTGAAAGTAAAATTTTATTAAAAAAGTGTAAGACCTCTCAAAAAATAAGAGATTTTTTCTAATGAAAATTCAAGTATCTAATTAATATATTTTATGAAATTATTTTGTGGGATAAATGATAAAAAAAATCAATTATAATAAATATTATCAAAATAAAATTTGATAAATTTATCTTATAAGCGGAATTTTTTTTTGAGAAAGAACTCAAGAACGCTTCATTCATAAAAAGCAATACAGCATCTACAAATCAAAACATTCTTGCAATCTAAAACATCAATATAAATCTCATCATCAATACAACAAATATTGACAAAATTTAGATTAAAAAGTAATGTTTAGATTAAAGGGTTGGAGTTAAAAAAAATATATGTGAAGAATCAAAAATAAAATTAGATATGAATGGTAAAATAAGAAAAATTTAAAATAAAGGGGTAAAATAAAAAAATCATTTAAAAGAAGGGTATAAAGACATTTTAGTTAGATATTAAATTGAAATAAAAAAAATTCAGGGGGATAAAATTCAAAATGTATAAGGAAATGGTGACAAATGAACATTTTCAAAAGTACTAAAATGGAACAAAAAAAATTGGGGAGGGAGGAGGGCGCCAGGGCCCCTCCCAGCCACAACGTCGCTCAGCCCCTGCCTTAATCCAAATGTTTGCTCTATTGGTACACCTTAATTATTGCAGCAAACGAGGTCAATGTTGATTCATATGGTAGAAAACTCTAATTTAATTAGCTATGAGATTTCCATTTTTTCGTTTTTCATATCACATAATGCTTACTTATTGATGGTAGTAAAGAATTCTAGTCTATAGCCATTAGACCAAACAATGAAGCGCCATGTATATATATACACAATATTATTTTACAGATTAAATTGATTTAAATAAAAAAGGATGAAATGATAATTTTAAATTTTTAAAAAATTTTAAAAATTATGATTTTTAAATGTTTTTATTTTTAAAAATTATGTTTAAAAATGATTTTTAATAACTCCATCTTAATCCCTTAATCACTTCTCAACATAAATATATATATATATATATATATACAGACACACACATTTTAATTTGGAGGTGATGACAAATTTTGGTTATCCAAATTCATCTGTATTATTTGTTTTTTCTTGTGTGTTTTCTTGTCTCAATTACTTTGGTTTTGAGAAAATAAATAGACAAATGATGAGCATGGCTAGCAATAATTGACCCATGTAGTAATTCCCAAAAAAAAAAATTGTCCCATGTAGTAAAGAGGTCTAATATCAAAAAATGTTATAGGAGATTTGGAGTAATTTTTTTTTTATTCATAAAAAAATATTATTTTTGTTATCAAAAGCAAGCTAAAAAAAGGATTTTACAGTATAAGAAATTTGGTGATATAAAACTAAAAAAGAAAAAAGAAAAAAAGAAAAGAAAATACACCTAAGTTGAAGTCAAATATAAAAATGCAAACAAAAGGCTCACAAGAGGAAGAGAGAGGGTCAAATAGAAAAATGCAAAATTCTTGAAATATAAAACCAAAACGACATCGTTTCATTGAGAAAAGAAAACGACATCGTTTCATTGAGAAAAGAAAACGACATCGTTTTGCAAACAATAATCGCTGGTTCATTCCTGGTACCGTCACACGCTTCCTTAAACCAATAAAACAACGCCACGCGCATCTTCATAGGAGACAATTTCTCTCTTCCTCATCAAACTTCAATTAACAAAAGCAAGAGATACAGAGAGATCGGCTCTTTTGTCGTTTTAATTCGCTCTGATCGAAGCCCACTCTTTTAACAAATCCAACGGTTTCGATTTTCTTTTGTTTTCTGGTCTCTTAATCCGACGATCATCATCTATTCATCAAAAGCCATGTTCAAGTTCTGGTAATTTCCCCTTTTCTTCAGATTATTGTTTAGTTTTTTTAATTTTAGGGCATGTTTGGTACTCATTTGAAATGGATTTGAATTGAATTATATATATGTATATATTGTAGGGGTTCTCAAGAGCAACAGGGACAGCGCCAGCAAGATGTTCCTGCACAATCTTGGTACCCGCCGTCGGTGGTGAGCTCTACCAATTCGCACCGCCCTGCAACGCCCAGTAGTAGCACTTCTAGTAGCTTCGGCGGTTTACAGCAACGCCCTCATTCTCCTTCACATGTATCACCTGCTGAAGCTGCTGGCGTTATTACCCTTTTGAAGGATAAAAGGTCACTTCTTTTTTTTACCTGCTGCATATTGATATTGATTTTGAAATAATATTGATTGCTTTCCTGTTATATTTCTCAAATGTTAGTTTCATATGTTTAGTAATGAAATAGCAAATTTTTAAGTCTTTCTGATTCGTTTACTCGATATTCTGTTTTATTGTTTCTGATTTGTTATCATTTTTCTGTTTTATGATGTTATTATAGTGTTGATGAACTTCGAAAGCTGTTGACGGATAAGGATGCATACCAGCAATTTTTATACTCTCTTGATCAGGTTAAAATTCAAAACAATGTAAGTAGCAATTTTTCCTCCTTTCCCTTTGTGTTTAATAACATACAAATGTTGCATGGTTCATTTTAAGAATTTTTTGTTTCCTATGTTTTATTTGTGAAATTTAAGAATGGCATTTAATCTGTTGTGATGTAGTTGAGGAATTCTGATGCTGTAGAGATAAGTAGAGTAGGGGAGAGAGGAGGTGTGAGGGGTTGGATGGGTTTACAACAAGACTGAGAGCTAAGAATGTACTGGGTTTTCTTGTTCATTTATTGAATATGCATCTATTTTTACCCTATGGATATAGATGAAAAAAAGTAGGAAGTGGCATGGAGTTAGACTGCCAAATACTTAGGAGTGACAGTTTATTGGCTTTGTTTTTGGGGATTATGAAGGCAATGGTTGAGTTGCTGCCACTGATTTGTAAGAAAATCTATTATCAGTAATTGGGTTTTGGATACTAGTGTGTGTCCAACTTTATGTTTGGATAGACTTTAGTAGAGAGAAGCCAATTGTGCAATCTGAAAATTTTCTTTGTTTTGGATGATATCACACAGATATTAAATGGATGAAAGATTCCAGACCAACTCTATTTCTTTGTAACTTAAGATTGGGGAAACAAGAGTTGCTATATTTTCTTATGCATTATTTTGTATATTCTTTGACACTTGCAAATATGAAGCAAATGAGAAACCATTTGTAAAACCTTCCACTTTTCTTTCTATTACTGAAGTCTTTGCATTTAGCAACTGCTAACTCCTTCCTCATCTCTGGCTGTAAATAAAATAAACAGTTGCACCCTGCTGTATTGTCACTGGTAAATACTTGTCAGCAGAATGAGTATTGTGTTATAGATGGGAAGAATCAACTTCCTTTTTATATTTTGACATGCTCAAATATGAACATTGCACTCACATAATCCCTCATTTCTGCATGCGTACAAGCAGTTACTTGCAGTTGATAATGTAACCTCCCCTTTTCTTTGCCTGGTCATTCCTGCAGTTGCACTACTATGACTCTGAGCTATTGTGTAACCCTGATTTGTTTAGCATGAGGTTTGATGTTGCTTAGCAATTTGAAAAGTGCCATTCTTCTTTTATTTGAGCTAGGAGAGGAGAAATTATTAAAATATCAAAAGCGCATGTTATTATTGTTTTTATTGAAACTTATAAATGCCAGTTTGTGATCCTTTCACTCACTTGTTTAATCAGATAAGAGATGAATTACGCAAAGAAACTCTGCAGCTTGCTAGTAAGTTATTTTTCTATATTTATCTTTTCTTGTCTCTGTGTTTTTGTTGAGAGCAGATACTGACTTTTATTTATGATGAATAGGAGATAACTTGGAAAAGGAGCCGCGCATAAATGAGCTAAGAAACCAGGTGAGGCCTGGTGCCATCTCTCAATTTCTGTTTTTCTTAACTGTGTGCTATACTGAACTAACCAAACTTTGTCTCGTTGTTGTTGTATCTGCAGTGCAGAATAATAAGGACAACTGAGTTGGCTGCTGCCCAAGAAAAATTAAATGAACTGGAAAGACAGAAAGAAGAGATGTTGAAGTCATGTTCTCCTGCATCCCTTCTGCAAAGGCTTCAAGGTATATAGAAATTTTCCATCTTGGAGGCACAAACTTCCAGTAAGATTCAGGAAAAGCATGTTTTGAGATTTGACATTGACATGAACATTCTGTTTCTAAATTGCAGAGGCAATTAATAAGACGGATGAAGAATCTGAAGCCCTTCACAGACAGCTTCTTGATAGGGAGATGGAGGTTGCAGCATTTGTGCAAAAGTACAAAAAACTTCGTGCCACCTACCACAGGCGAACACTTGTCCATCTTTCTGCTAAAACATCTTCATCTGGATGACGTGGTATTTGAACGAAATCCATGAATAATGAGAAAGATGTTCGCATGTGTATCAATATTTTTACATGACAGTACACTTTGCCTTTTGCATGTATCATATGATGATAATATTTTGTTATTGTTCCAACATGTAATTTCTTCACCTTTTTATTTACTTTATAGTTTATACTACAACTTAAAGAAATGTTGGAATAATTGATACTTTTGCGAGGGGAATCAATTTTTGCCCGTTTGGTGTAGGACTTGCAGCAGTACATTTGTCTACTACTAAATGATTAAATTTTTAAATCACATCTGTGGGTCAACTTCCATGAAATATCCACAGCTCATGGATGCTTGTTTCAATGTTTTAATCAGGGGTGAAAAAGTGAAAATGAGGATTGGGAGAACTTGCAGTATCATTTGCGAGGAGGATCACTAATGAGCAAAGCAACATTCCAAATCTTTTTCAGAAATCATTACTGCAGCTTCGAATTGCACATTTTGATTCATGATTTTCTTCACTGCTGAAAATTTCTCTTTTATACAAAAGATTGCTTGTCTAGATTAACATGCACAACCAACAGGAATCACCCTCAACCTCAAGAATAATGCACCCCTTCTCTGCATTTTAAATGCAATAAAGTTGAAGAACATGAGGTCTCCAACATAACTTTTTATTCTGCTGTCTAGAACAAATAGTACTATAGATTCAGTTTCTATAACTGTAAGTGTGTGTGTATATATATATATATATTTGTTTGTTTAATCATTATTACAAAAATAAAGGGAGTGAGAACAATGGTCGCTCTTACATTTTCTAATACCAGCTACAATGCAGAAATCCAGAATAGGCAAAGGAACCTGTTAAAATTCTAATCCTACTTGTACAATTCATTTCACCACAATGTAGGAGTCCCAAAAAACCATAATTATGGATTCATAGCTGGTGATTACTCTTAAGATGTACTCTTAAGATGTGGCTCAGAAGGAATGCTCGACCATAGGTTTTCCTTCAGAAAACTAGAAGAGAGAGACAAAGACAGTCATTCATTTAAGCGATCCAATTCTTTTTCCCACTTCAACCCAAACATCTGGCGCCCAAAAGGAACAATGAGGTTGTAGTGAAAAACCTGAAATCAAAGTCAATTCATTTCATATATAAATCAAACAGATGCATACAAATTTACATGGTTAGGTCGGTCATGAATCCTGTATAAGCAGCAAGAAGTATTCATTACTGTGGATAGCCACATAGGAAATTGATTGTGTACACTCAGTAAATCTATCGCACAATTGCTCTAAAATTCTTTTGCACCATGCCTCTGATAGATTAACATACATTTTACTTCAGTAGTTATGTAATCTAATATATTTGACTTGCCCTCAAATCTGACACCCTCCACAGGCTAACTTAAGCCCAACTAACAAATTTTAGGCACATCAGTGACAGTTTTCAAGGCTGAACATTTAAGCCTCTGTCCTGACTGAAACTAGGAATCACAACTCCAACCGATCAACAAGTCATGCCAAAGAAAACATAGTAGACAACAATAAACAGACCAATAAGGGCTCACCTTATCATTTATATCACGCAATTGCATTTTCAAAGCCTCGGAGCTTTCAGCCCATTTAGAATGATCCCCACTGCATTTGCTTTCCCATACCTTCTTCAGTGCACTTCGCCATTCAGATATTTTACTCCTTATTTCTTTGTTGAGTTCAACCCACTCTGGCGCACATCCATTTTTTGAGAGGATTCGATACAAGGTGTCTTCAGCTGGATCCGCGTGAGGATTAGCATTTAGGTTCAGGGGTTTGCCTTTCCCAGGTAAGTTCTCAAAGTGCCCTTCTTCCATAGAATGCCATATCCTTTGCTCAACAACATTTATAATATCTGTTTCTGACCTATTCAGTAAAAATCAGATATCATTATACCAAACTCATGAAAAACATGATCCATATTTATCAGTTAAGAGGATGACAACAATTTAAAGGCCCATTAAAAGTGAATACTTCTAGCAATATTCTCAATGAAGCGAACTAGAATTTTCATTATTTGATTCAGATACATGAATAGGTCAAATGAGGTTAAATTCAAACAGCAAACTATGATATGCAACATATGTTAAATGCTGTACAGCAAGCTGAAATAACAAAGGCCTCAAATACAAATTATACAATCTTTGTTTGGGTCACAACTTAACCATAGAAAGTTTCTCCAAAAAGATATGTGTGGAGACCAGTGGTGTAGCTAGAAAATTCTAGCAGGGGGCGGAGGTAATGTATGAGGGTGTAAGTAGGACAACAGTAGTTGACAATAAGGTAGAAGATGAGGTGAGCAGAAAGAATTCAATATAGTAAATGAAAGGATTTCTAACCTTTTTTTTAATTTTTCTACATTTAGAAATTAATAAATGAGAAAATATTAAAAAAAATTTATGTGTTTATCACTATGCGAATTTATTCATAAAAAAATATCATTTTTTTGGTAGAAAGATACACTTTAGTACTCTACCAACTAAAATAGTTGTTTTTTTAAAAAATATATATACTTAATTGACAATAAAAATGATAAAATATACATATATAATTAATTAAAAATTATAAATAAAATTGCAAACTAATGTGTGGTTGTACAATTAGAATTAATGAATTACGAATATAAAATATAAATGAGTTTTACATCGATTGTTTTTCAATCAAAAAGATCAAATTTAATTATTATACAAGTCCAAAATTTATCTATTAAGTCGAGAATACAAACCCAAAAATCCATATTTGATGCAGAATTAAAAAATTTTAGAGCGAATGGAGATGAAGTAGATTGAACACACAAGGATTTTATAGTGGTTCGGACCCAACTTGTCCTACGTCCACTCTTCCAAAAACCTCTTTGGGGTTCCACTAACTACAATAGTGATACAAGGGATTTCAAGGTTATCCCAAACCTTTACAATGAGTTTTAACCCAAGGCTCACTCACAAACCTAGTGTTTCCAAGAGGCTAACACCAAACCTTTACAATGAGTTTTACAAATGGCTAACTCACAACCAATCCTAATGTTTCCTAACTCACAAAGAATTGACACTAGTACAATGGATAACTAATTCACTCAACCGAAGCAACAAATGCTCTAGAGTTCTAGCTACCCAAAACCAAACAACCAGTTAATTACAAATGATTAAGAAATAAATTTACAAGAGTTTGGCTATCAAAGAATTAATGTTCTTGTTTTAAGAACGTTTATGATGGGTATTTATAGTTAAAATACCCAAAATACTCAAAACTAGCTGTTAGAAACAACCCTAAAGGTGTCTCTAACGTCTAATTACTTTTGCATTTAATGCACTGAAAACTGTCAGATTGCGAGCGCGAGATTGATGGTCACGGGCGCGATCCTTCCAACGGTTAGTTTTTTTAGAAACTTCCTTGAATGTTGAGGGGGCGACATCTTCAATCGCAGGCCCGAAATCACTGGGCAGAGGATGCCTTTGAGAATGGCTTTCTGTTTGATCAAATCACAGGGGTGAGTTAGTAAATCGTGGGCATGACCTCAGTGACCAGAAAATCCTTCAGAAATGGACTCTCTGTTTCTCAAATCATGGGGGCAATTTGATCAGTCGCGGGCGCAACCTTAGAGTACAGAAGCCTTCCAAGGTTTTATCAAAAATCTTGGGTGCGATATCCATTTCGCGGGCTAGATATGTCCCATGTCGCGGGGGCGATCCTTAGGTCCCGGGCGCGATTTAATGCCATGGGCACAATTGCCTTTGTCCCGGGCGCGATTTACAGGAATAGTCCAAAAACTATTTTGATAGAAAACCTACACACTTAAGAACTTTGTTAAACAAAGATAAAGGGTTGTTAAACTCAAAATGAGATGAATTGATGCACTAAGGCCAACAATCTCCCCCCTTTTGAGTTTGACAACCAAAAAATATTCTAAGTTCAAGGTCTTACAAACAGAGGAGTTAAGTGTGTGAGTTGATGGAATTGCTCCCCCTCAACTTGTGCAAGGTTATAGAATTTAAAACAAGGAGATTTCTCCCTATTTGTCAACTTAAAAGCAGAATATAAAATATAGGAGGAACAATAAAAGGAATAGATATAACATTCATCAAACATAAAATTTCATTCATTAAATAAATATGAATGGATACATTGGAATATAAAATAGATAACAATGATGCAAAAGATGGA
>CANYLF012377415.1:0-13528 GCA_948193215.1 Bocquillonia castaneifolia
CACAACACAACATCGACCTGCTATATTTGCAAGAAATTAAGCAATCCAATAAATCAAATAGGGTTTCAAGCCTCTCCAAGCTCAAACATAAAAGAAAGAAAGAATAAAATAAATAAAAATCCTTGAAATTCAATTTTTTGAATGCATACCATTAGATAATTAGCAGAAGACTTTAATCAAGTCAATGCTATATCCTAATCTCATGCCTATCAATATCATCACTACGTTTGATCATATGTATGTATGTACGTATATAAAAGGAAGAGAGGAACTCTTTGCCTCCTCTTCCTTTTATATACATACATACATACATACATATATATATATATATATATATATATATATATATATATATACACACACACACACACATCTATATATGTATATATGTATATATATGTAAATATAAAATAACAACAACAACAACAATAATAACAAAGATGATGATGATGTTATTGATGATGTTATTGATGATGATGATGATGATGATTAATTACTATATCTATCAATTGACCACTTAAAATGAAGGTTGAGAGACCAGGAATCCATAGACACCAAAATCATTTGATTCTAACTCCATATGTGAGAGTAATGAGAGTTAAAAATTTGATAGAGTTATATATATATAAGACGAGGAGAGGAACTCTTTGCCTCCTCTTCCTCTTATATATATATATATATATATATATATATATAACAACAACAACAACAATAATAACAAAGATGATGATGATGTTATTGATGATGATGTTGATGTTGATGATGATGATAATGATTAATTACTATATTAACATTTAGATATTTTATAAATTATAACTTGATCTTTATAAAAAATTTTCTTACAATTACATCCAGACTAAATTGTTCAAATTCTTTTGAATAATATTTATAAATCCTCCATAATATTTTTATTATATATATTTTTTAAGGGTGTTACATCCTCGAGCCCAGAAATCAATAGAAAACAAGTAGAAATAATAGAATTATGATGCAAACATTCTAAAAATGATCTAGAATGACAAAAATACAACCTAAATCTAAACAGCATTCATTTTAGCATTTGAAATGAATGTACAGTAAACAATAACATATGAACAGGAACATATTCGAAGTTTCAATTCGTATAAACATGCAAGAATGATGCAGAACATGTTAATTATGGCATGCAATATAAATAATCATCCTAAATCTAACATATAAATCATATTTTAACATGGCATAATCATACAGGATTTATTTTAGAGTTACAGTACATAGAAATGAGAAGAAGAACATTGTAGTATATTCATTTTCATATAATCATTCATTATAACAACATACAATCATGATTCATGCTTATATATGATCGAAAAACAAAGATTAAGATTAGAAATACTTACCTTAATTGATCTGGGGTAGCTTAAGTCCCTCAAATAGTTTGAGTGATTTGGACAGAGCTTTGCCTCCAATGGATTACGTATAAAAAGAACCAGAAATAAGAACAGAGCCTCTTTTTCTAAAGAATTAAGAAGAAAGAAGAGGTTTAGGAGAAATTGAATCTCAAAGCTAGAGAGTGAGTAATGGAAGATTAGAGCTTTCTCTGGGATCGATTCGGTGTAAAGTTTACTAGAGCCTTCGTGCCCTTTTTATAGGCAGAGGAAGTGGCAGTTGCATGGTTTTCAAGTCTGTAATCTTCTTTTGAATTCAAAAATTGGATAAAACATTTGAATTTTGAAAATCGGATAGAAAACCAGATAAAAACCCGTCAAAATTACAATCTCATTACTAAAAATCGAGGTAGTGGCGTTTGGGATCAACGCCACTCCTATAGTAGCATTTGGGGCACCCATAGTGGCGTTGAGCCATTTTGTGGCCCCAAACGTCCGAGTTTGGAAAAGCGTATTAGAGACAAAAAGGTGCAGAATAACTCAATTTACAGAATGGGATGGTTTCAGGCCCTTCTGACACTCGTACAAACAGTTATGATGAAAACTGTCTAAAGTTTGCACGGTTTCAGGTTAAAATCAGTTTCTTTGACTGAAACACGTTTCTCAAGCTTTAAAAACCTTTTCAAAATCATTTACGTGATCAAGAGAGAGCTAGAATCACTAAAGTGTATGCTTTTCAAGCATGGATATCATCATTAGACCTATGAGCTGCTATCTAATATCTGTATCCAAAAATTAGGTGTTAACAGGAACCATGGATAAAATTTACAATTTTTTTAGTAGAGAAAGGTATCAAGAATAGTATCAATATGAGCATAGCATCAACATTAACATGAGTGCAACTAATTCCTTTTCCTATGGCCACATGTCACTCTTATAGTAGCTATTATATATGGTGTGTAATATTTTTCATTAAAAAAATAACTTTGATGGATGCATGGACAACATGTGAGTGCCACACCAATCCAAATTAACAAAAATTTTTGTACAAGTTTAGGAATTTTTAAATTATGAAATTGAGGGATTTTATTGGAAGAAGGAAGATAGTTCAAAATGGTGAAATTTACCATTTTTCTGTAAGAGAAAGGTATCAAGAATAGTATGAGTATCAGCATCAACATCAGCATTAACTTCAGTGCAACTAATTCCTGTTTGTATGGTGGCTAAAATTCCTAGTACCGACATCAAGACTTCAACTAGATTGGTTGTCTTCTGGTAGGGGCCATCTGCCATCATCATTCTACATTGATTGCTAATTTTTAAATAGCAAACTAGCCTGCTTGACTTGATTAGGAGAGTCTACTGCTGCTTTGTGTTCTTAGCCCCATTTATTCTCATTAATTATGGTGAAGAAGACTCTCTGTCCGTGATACTTGACCTTCATTTGCTACTTATCAAGATTAATCCTTTCATGGGTTCTTCTTTATGTTCTTGTTTATAGTCTGACATGTTAAGTTGTTAGGAATCAGATGGGGAAAAGAGTTATATTCTTGTGGATGTTGTTGTTCAAGTTGCTGTTGTCATTAGCCCATTGTTCTGTTATTTACAACATAACTTCATCAATACCAGTTACTCCTGAGCAAACTCTTAGCTCCCCAAAACAAATATTTGAGTTGGGATTCTTTATTCCCAATAATTCCCATAATCAATATGTGGGAATTTGGTTCAAGGTGATTACACCCAAGACTATTACCTGGGTGGCCAATAGAGATAGGCCTGTTACAGATTCCTCGGCTAGTTTAACAATTGGCAGTGATGGAAATTTGAAGCTTGTAGATGGGCAGCTGAACACTATCTGGTCTACCAATGTTTCTGGCTCATCCAATAGTTCAGTTGCTGTGCTTTCAGATAACGGAAAGTTAACGTTGATGGAAAATACATTAAGTCTATGGGATAACTCTAATCATCCAACGAATACACTCCTTCCAGGCACATGGTTGGCTTTCAATGACACAACAGGAGAGAGACTAACATTTAATTCTTGGAAAAGCGAAAATGATCCTTCTCCAGGGGATGTCACTGCTGGTTTATCACTGGAGACACCATCACAAGCGTTTGTTTGGAAAGGGTTAAAACCTCATTGGAGAAGTGGGCCATGGGATAAAACAAAGTTTATCGGGGTACCAGAAATGGATACTGATTATCTAAGCAGTCTAACAGTCAGTATTCAGCCGGGAACTGCTTATCTTGATGTTAGTGTACTTAGGAACTGTAGTTACTCCATGTTTATTGTTACATCAACCGGAGTTTTAAGGTATTTATGTTGGGTTCCTGTCAGGGGCTGGTATGCTAGATGGGAAGAACCTGTTACTCCTTGTGAAGTTTATGGAGCATGTGGACCTTTCGGAGTTTGTCCAAGAAATGAGCCAAATCTAACTTGTAGATGCTTGAAAGGATTTGTGCCAAAATCACTTGAAGAGTGGAGTAAAGGGAACTGGACAGGAGGTTGTGTGAGGCGAACAGAATTGAGTTGTGGAAGAAAAACTAGTTCCATTAACGCTACTCAGGGAGGAAAACCAGATGTTTTCTTGAAGATTGGTGGGTTAAAAGTTCCTGATTTTTCAGAGTTCTTGAAGGTTAATGACGCAAATGAATGCAATCAGAAGTGCCTGAATAATTGTTCTTGTTCAGGCTATGCATATGTAAATGGAATAGGATGTTTGGTTTGGACAGGAAATCTTGTGGATATGCAGGAGTTACCCTTTGGTGGACAAGATCTTTTTCTTCGCGTGGCAAATGCAGAACTGGGTGGTGGTAATTAATATTACACATTGCGCAATTTTGTTGTGATTTTTCTCACATGGCAATCAATCTTATTGCTGGAATTATTCTTTTCTTTAGGTGATAATAAGGTAAAGGAAAAGGTCATTATCATAGTTATTACAATTTCAATTGTCGCTGCAATCAGTGCCGTGCTCTATGGTTTCATGAAGTGGAGAACCAAAAAAATAATCAATATGAATGGTAAGACGCTCATGGAGTTCTGCTTTAGGATCCTTTTGGTATCAAAGAAAGAGGATTACGTGCTACTACTGCTACTTTGCTGATGTTAGTTGAACTTGCTATACTAGTTTCCCCATATGCATCATTAGTTTTTCTTTATTAGATGAGGAAGCCTCGCTTTTGACTTCTCTATGGAAAATAAACAATTGAACCACAAGAAACTATTACAGCTTTTAACATCTGCCATCTGTTTAACTATCTAGAGCCTAGAATGCAACCTAAATACTCCCTCCATCCTAAAAAAGGAGTTGATAAATTTGGCCATTTTACAAAGGTCTAATAAAAAAAAAAAAAATCCAAACATTTCCAATTTTAACCAAACCTTTATAATATTTTCTGAATTATCCTAACCTTTACTTTGTATTTCAATTGTGTCCAACTTACTAAATTTTGTATAAAATTATGTATGATTAATGATTTAATTGCCACATTTGACATCATATTGAACAAAATAAATTACAATTATATATTACCCATGAATCACTTATAACTATTAGTTTAACAATTTTATATCATTTTAGTAGGTTGAACACAATTGAAATGCAAAGTAAAGGTTGGGACAATTCAGAAACAATTAAAAGGTTTGGTTAAAATTGTTAATAAATGAAAAGGTTTGGCTTTTTTTGTAAATTAGGCCTTTCACAAACATTAAGAAAAAGAATAAATGTCTTACATTTTTTTTTTGTCATTTTTACCCTTTAATTGAGTAAGAAAAGAATGTATTAGAATTTTTACTGTCTGATTTCATTAAATTCCATCAATTTTTTTGCTTTCATTAAATTCCTACAGTTTTTATGCTTTATTGGATATTGAAGAATCCCCTCTTGATTTTGCTACTGCAGTTTCACAGCCATTTATGTGGACAGGCCCTTCTGAAGATAAAGATCCCTTAGATTTGCCTCTGTTTGACTTCAATAGCATTTTAGCTGCAACTAACAACTTTGACATAGGGAACAAACTTGGGCAAGGTGGATATGGTCCAGTTTTTAAGGTAAAGGAAGAATTGGTTTAGATCATTTAAGAAGATAATAAGACATGCATTAGTAGAGTATTAATTTATGGGCTTTTTATATATATGCAGGGAAAGCTACAAGATGGGAAAGATGTGGCAATTAAAAGACTTTCTAGCAGCTCGAATCAAGGGATAGGAGAGTTCAAAAATGAAGTGATGTTGATCTCCAAACTCCAACACAGAAATCTTGTTAGACTCATAGGTTGCTGCATTGAAGGACAAGAGAAGATATTAATTTATGAGTTCATGTGCAACAAAAGCTTGGATACTCATCTCTTTGGTTGGCTTTTGCTACATATTCACCTCCCATTTTCAACTTAACAGAGTTATATTTATTGATTTCTTGAATTTATTCATAAATAATGATCTGACAATCTTCATTGGAAATGTGTGCTTTGGATAGATCCATCAAGAAAGGCAGAGCTTGATTGGACTACACGGTTCAACATTATAACTGGGATTGCTCGGGGACTTCTCTATCTCCATCGTGATTCTTATTTGAGGATTATACATAGAGATTTAAAGGTCAGCAATATTCTTTTGGATGAGAAAATGAATCCAAAAATATCAGATTTTGGATTAGCACGGATGTTTGAAGGCACTCAAGATTTAGGAAGCACTCACAGGGTTGTGGGAACACTGTAAGTAATCTTTCATTGGTTTACTTGTGTACTTGACTGCGTATTCTCTTGAACCGTTTTTTTCCAATTAGAAGTTGATATTATATGACCACATTCATCAAACATATCAAATTATCAAAGTTGATTTGGAAGAGGAATGTCATTTTCCATTTTTAAAAAAGTTTCTAGTTTCAAGCCAGTAAGGCAGTAAAGGGGTTAAAAAAATTATGCCACTAAAGTTTAACTTAGTTACAAAATGATTATCCAATTTTAATTTATTTCTTTTTTGTCACTTTTTTTGATTTTTATGAAATGAAAAGTCACTGACTAGAATTAACTCCTTTTTTTATGATGTGTCACCTGGAAAATAAATTTTTTTTAATTTAACATATTTGTGGTATATAATAGAAGTTGTGCATTGTATAGTTCGTTTTTTACAAAGTAACTATACTTGCCTATCTTATCATCATTGGATCAGATCATAACACTTTAATCAAATGGTGATAAGATAGACAATTATAGTTACATTCCCAATATAAAAATTATACAAATAAGTGAATATCAAATACATTTATGTAAAAAAAGATTTATTTTCCGGCTTTCAAATCATAAAAAAAAGTATTATTTCCAGTTCGTGACTTCCTGAGACATAAAAATCAAAGTTCAGTGACAAAAAAAAAACAAATTAAAATTCAGTAACCATTTTATAACTAAGTGAAAGTTAAGTGAACTATACTTTTTTTTAATCGGCATAAAAGCATGAAAATAGAACTATCAATGATTCTATTGTTCTCCTTATCAAATGCAGGGGATATATGGCTCCAGAATACCTGATGGGGGGCATATATTCAGAGAAATCTGATGTGTTTGGCTTTGGAGTGTTGATTTTGGAAATTGTCAGTGGGAGGAAGGTTAACAGCTTCCAGTTTGATGATCAACACATGAGGCTTCTATCTTGTGTAAGGCAGAACTCTGAAGTTCTTAACATACTTCATATTTCTTCTTCATCTTTAGATATGAAAAGGACAACAAATTGTTGCAGGCATGGAAATCATGGTGTGAAAGTAGGGGCTTAGACATGATAGATGAAGCAGTGGAAAATTCATTTTCCTCATCAGAAGTAATGAGGTGTGTAAATGTTGGACTTCTTTGTGCACAAGATCGTGCTGCAGATAGACCAAGCATGGCATCCATAGTTGGCATGTTAAGCGGCGAAAAAACAAACCTTCCAGAACCAAAACAACCCACATATACGTTTACGAATGTGTCAAGCAGCCGTAATGCTCAATCACAATCGTCATCGCAATCACAAAACAACTCAACGTGGTCTGTAAATTATGTCACTGAATCAATTGTTGAACCACGATGACTGCCTACAAGCAGCTCTACATGATTTGGGTATGTAAAATATATATAGAGAGGTGTTAAAGAGACAACAATTAGTGACGACATCTTTTTTAGCTTTGGATTAGACAGCTTTTCATATTGTATTGCTCGCTCAACCATGTGTTTTTAGTGCTACCAATTTCTCATGTGTAGATATAATGAATAGACAAAGAAGAGAAGGAAAATAATATAAAATGTTAAATATATAGCCATTAGCAAAATATGTGTTTAGCGCAGAAAATACTAGTGAGTAGTGGCTAAAACGGACAATTAATGAGTGGGATTGGAGAGTGATTTGTCCTCCATCACTTTAGAACACCCAACTCATTTACATGCTTTTTATAACATCAATATTTAATATTTTATTTTTTCTATTTCTTTATTTATGAATTTTATATCTATAGAAGGATATTATATACATTTAATTATATATTTTTAACCTTTTGTACTTTCGTGAGTATATTTATATTCACATAAATTTAGATTGGATAAATCTAGTTGTGTAGATTCTAGCCAACTAGAAAAGGGTCTCTTAGTAGCTTTGAGTTTTTATTTTTTTGATATATTTATAAATATATAATTTTAATGACTAAAATAACCTCTATTGCTTCATTCTTCTAGTAAATTTCAAGTTTCAAAACATAACATTCTCTCTCCTCGTTAATTTTTTACTTTCTTCCATGTAGTGGAAAAGAATAATAAAGTGGTAAAATTGTTTTTTTTTTTTCAATTTGAATAAGTGGCCTTTGATGTGGGTATGTGATTGAGGATTGTCGTCCCAATCCCGAGTCTTTGCCAAATTAGGCTTATAGTTGACTCCCTTCCCATTGCTTGTGGACCAAAACTTTACCCTAAAAGTCTTCCTAAGCTGACATTAATTGCATCTTGCGCACATTTATTTTACTTGAATTTACTCCAATGAGTTAATCTTTCTCTTGTTATAAGTATACCAAAGAGTACCCTAGATTGGCCTTAGTAGAAAGTCGGGGCCTTAGCATCACAAATGTGAACACTCGTGCATATGAGCTAGGTACCCATGATAGGAGTCTATTGCTATGAATAAGGCAAAAATCTTGCCATCTATCAAAATTAAAAGAAAAGCAAAAACAAAAAGAAACAAAAAAAATTGCATGACTTGCATTCACTAATAAGTTGACACTTAGACTTAACGCATGTGGGGATCCATCTTGGCATGGGGAGCCAATATATGAGTTTAATGGAAGTCTAGACTTAGAGTTGGAGCTGGTTGTCCTCTCTCATCTACCCATTGATAACCTCTCTTAGGATGGGCACGTATCTTGTTAGCCACCTCAGTCTCTATAATGCATTCATTAAACTTTCGAGCATGCACATCTTTATAGTACAATGATTGGTTGGTAGCTAGGCTAATTCCCTTTGTTAAAATGCGGATTAATTGAATAGAGCTCGCATGTGTTCCTTAAACCCTTTTGTGAATTTCCTTATACCTTTCTTTGCATGGATTGGTTTGCAGCTTTGAGAAATTCTTTATTTTACCTACTTGGTGCTTTAATTGCTTGCTTGAGGACAAGCAAGGATCTAAGTTTGGGGGAATTTGATGTGTGTGAAACACACGTCCTTTTTAAGGCTTAAAGAACTCTAATTGGGAGGAATTGTATTTAAATTCCTTAAGTAATTTCCCCTAATTCCACCAATTATCCATTAATCACAATATCAATTGCATTAGTGCTTTACTTGGTGATTTGTGCTTATTCGGTGTGAATTTGTGTAGGTATTGGCAAAGAGGAGAATCGGAAGCATTTGGGAGTTGATTTAGAGATAAACTGGAGCTTGGAGCCTTTGGAATGCGGAGAAAATGGACCACCTGAGCTAAAAGGAAGAGCCTAAGTTTAAGCCTCATCTCTCCTAAAAATGCACGGTTGTGTATTGATGTGTGTGCAACACACATAGGTATTAGAGCCTTAACATGCATCATTTTAGAGCTTTTAACCCCATTTAGAGTGCAAATCATGCATAAATGCCCCTTGATTGCACCTAATGAGCATATGTGTACTTGAATGCTTAATTCTTTATTTTACGTGTCATTTATGCTTGTTTTGATATGATCTCATGTAGATGTAAGATTTGGAGAGGTTTTGAATAGATTACAAAGGCTTTGGAGGAGGTTTGAGGCCTAAAGCTTAAAGACTAGTCTTGAGGAGCTCCCGAAAGCTATTTTCAACGGAGCAGTAAAATGTCAAGGGAAATTTGGGGAGGCAAACAATGGATTCTAAACATTTACAAAACATGAAAGTTGAAGTAAACTTCCTGAACTTCATTTTAGGCTCAAGAATTTCTCAATTCGGAGTCCGGACGACAAAGTTAGGGCCTCTGTAAGTTGACCCTTCAAGCTGGAGACTACATGAGAAAAGTCTTAGAAGTGTGCCACGGCCCGTGGCCACGACCACACGACCCGTGGTCACCTTCTGAGACCCCTTCCTCAACTTTTTGGAAGGAAATGAAGGGAGCAACCTTAAGAGCTTGCCACGGCCCGTGGTAAACTCCTGGGTAGCCCCTATATAAGCCCCCAAAACCTCCCTCTTTAAACCCTAGCCTACTTTAGACCATTTTTAAAGATTAGATAGTGAGAGAAACATTATTTTTAGTGAGAGAAGCTTGTAATTATAGTAGTATTAATTAATTTTAAGTTAGATTAAGCTTCTAAACAACTTTCTTATTATTATTTTTTTTTTGATAACTGTTGTTAACCGGAGTATCCCAGGCCCCGTTTTACGGTTGCCCAGACTAATCTCCGATCGAGAAAAGCCCCAAATGGAAAAGCCCTCTCCCAAGGGAGACCCTAGGACTCGAACTTGAGACCTTGAGCTCCTTTAACTTCTATGGGTAATATCCTACTTTGCTCTTCCTTTATTTCTCGTTATGACTTTTATGTTGATGGATTGTGAGTAGTTTCCTTTACCCTAGAATGGGTGAAGCTCAATTTTATTAGCTATGCTTTGAATATGGAGGTTGTATGATGAATTGTGTCTTTCTCTCTCCAAGGGTTTCACATGTGTGGATTGTTTGAATGTTTATGATGTATGGTCACCTCATAAATGCTAGTTTAGTGATTGATAAAGTTGAGAAGCATTATTATTCATGGAAATACACATGGGAATGTTTGTTGGTCTTGATTGTGAAAGCCATTAAGGCCACTAATAGGAGGTTAAAGGTGATTAATGCTTGATTAGAGTTGTTTAGTGTTGGGTGTATGATGAGAATCAACTTTGATGCTTAGTGACTCATGGCTTTATCCTAGAGATAGGTGAAGCTATTTATACCTTCTTCACCCTAATGTTTAAGATTGACATTGTTTATCATTTGCATTCATATTCATTGTGTTGTTACATGGTTGAGTGGATCCATATTCTAGGGTACTTTTAGTCATTGATTAAGTTATAAATTGTTGAGTTGTTTGTTTAATTTACTTGCTTGCTTTTAGGTATTTACTCTCTTGTTTGATTAGTCTAGTTTTCAATTGGTTTAATTTAGTTGAGCATTGTTTGAGTATTAGTTAAATATCTTAATTGTTTTTAGTTTATTCCGTGAAACCGCTATCGATTGCTTAAATAATCCTAGTGAATTGTGTGATCAATACTTGGAATTAAACTAACTCTCTTGGAAAACGAACTTCATCTTTATTACTTTGACCCGTGCACTTGTGGCATAGTCAAGTTTTTAGCGCCGTTGCCAGGGAGTTGGTGCTAGTTTTGATATTGATTATTAATTTGCATGATAAATTCAAGCATTTTAATTACTTGTTTGTTTGTTTGTTTTGTCATTTTAGTATTGGTTTGCTTACTTTCCTATTTGCTTTTATAGGTGTATGAACCTACCCCCTAACTTTGACCCGAAAATAGAAAGAACACTATCCCAGATTAGAGTTGCGAGGAGGAAATTTCAAGCACTTTTAAGAGAAGAGATGGCAGATATACCACCACATGATGGAGCACCACCAAATGGAGGCAATGGTAACCAAAGGCCATTAAGAGAAAATGATATGCCTAATCACCAAGGCATTGGACATTCGATTGTTGAACCCGCTATAGTTCCTAACAACTTTGAACTAAAATAGGCGTTGATTAAAATGATACAACAAAATCAATTCGGAGGCAATGGTGTGTCGGACGAAGACGCACATACTCACTTGCTCAATTTTTTGGAAATATGTGCCACAATCAAGAGTAATGGTGTCCCTCCGGAAGTGATACAACTACGCCTTTTTCCTTTCTCTTTAAGGGACAAGGCCAAGATTTGGTTATCTTTTATGGGCCAATCATCATCTCCCTCACTCAAAGGAACAGGATTTGCAGGTTCTCTACTCAATTCATCTGCAAAAACACAGCGGCAAAATGATAAAACATTGACCATATTGATGTTAAACCCAAGTGCAACAAATGTTGTAACAGCAGTTAATGAATCTATTAAACCAAACTAAAGTAACACAAACAACAAACAGCTATGCCTCACCAAAAACTGTACATAATGAAGATGCACGAGGGGTCGACAAGAAGTTGAGGCCAATGTAAAACACAAGTGCTAGGAATGCACTAAGCATCGCATAGGTCGGGATGGCCAATGCCCAGTACCTATGATGATGTCAGCAATAAGCCACAATAACATTTTAGCTGATGGATTAGCTTCACATTGAAGAATTAAAGCTGCTTATTTACTCTTTGGAGGAAAGATAAAATTAAATAAAGAGGTAATCTTCAACCACTGACATGTTTGTATAGTAAAAGATCCCGATGGAATGTAGCCAAGGTTCAGGAAGATATGCCCATACAAAGAAAATCACTGCTCAGACAGAACGATAGCAATCAGTAAGAAGTTAATAGAGCCACCTATAGTCAATGCTCAAATATAATTCATGCAAACAAGCATTCTGTTTGAGTAAAGCAAATGCTTTTTTTTTTTTTTTGCTGACTACTGATAGTACAAATTGATTGCTCGGAAGAAAACAAAAGTTATGCCACTCAACTGATGGACTGCCTATAATCAATCAACATAATCAAGCTATTGTGAAAGACTCAAGGGGACATAAACTTATTAAATCGATACAATCATCATTCTGAAAAATTTCAGACAGTTCTTCCTTCCTAACAAATAAAAATTCAGACTTCCAAGACAGTCAGGGCATACTTGGTATCACATGAAAATGGAATCCAAATAGAAATGAATTCCTAAGCCCAATACATTTTATTTTTATAGTTTTTTCTAGATAATTAAATAAGATTTAATCATTCTTCTAATGATAATACAAATAGATAGATGTTTTGACTAAAGTTTGCGGTATTTCATTTTTATTTGGCATAAAGTTTAAAAAGATTTTGCTATATTAAACCAAAAAAATGGACTAAGAACCCTATTCTGTTTCTATTTTCTTTGAATACTAAGCATGCCATCAAGGTCTTCAAAAGAATTCAGACAACAGAAATTTCAACACAATGAAAAAGCTAAAAGGAGACATTAGGAAAAATAATTCACACCTGTAGCAACAATAGTTGAAATGGCCCCTACAAAACCATAAACTTCTGAAGTTTTTGGTCCGTGCTCTCCAGACACTCCAAAGCCAGCCTTGTCATCAGGGTATGGAAAGGATACTGTTGCCCTCCTCCTCTTTGAAAAACTGAGGACTCTTCTAGGACTACTAACTGAATAGTGCTCTTCCATGGCTTGCTCTTGTAAAACAATACAGCAATTAAATTTAGTCAGGGAATCTTATTGAAATCCCACAGAAATAGACCGTCCTACCAGAGCTAAATATGAATTTTATTTGCACTACAAATATTTTAATATGTAATGTAATTATATTTCCATCATCCCAAGAATAAAAAGCATATTCTTAAACTAAAAATAATTTTATTCAAAGAAAGAAAGTTAAAAAAAATGCTCAAAATCATTAGGAATATAAGGACCAAATGAAGCTCATGAGACCTCAAAGGTCTGATCAGCCTTAACCCCAAAAAATAAAAATAAAAATAAAAATTAAGACAGGTATTTTCAAGTACTGCAAAATGACATAAAGATGCTATTTCATTCTCCATCTATCCAAATTCTGG
>CANYLF012377637.1:0-14721 GCA_948193215.1 Bocquillonia castaneifolia
GAACTAAATAATAAAATAATATATGCCGATTTTCTTATTGATTAATAAAATGAGAATGAGAATAGATATAATTTTATTTTCAACTTATTCATATATAATATTTTGGACTACATTTTTACTCTTGTAAAATTATGGAGATTAAAATTGGAATTCATGATATTGAGATAAGGAAAATAATAGATAAAGAAGATAGTATATGTCCTTAATTTATTTAGTATAAAATTATATTTTTATGCTAATTAATATAAAAATAAATAATCAATAAAAACACATATATAACCAATTTTTATTAATTTATAGAAAGTTTGGTTCTTTGTATATTTATTTTTACTATAATAAATTACTTTTATTTTTATAAAAAAATTAAAATGAAAAGCAGACATAAATTAAAGAAACTGCATGCAATGTGGTTTTAGTTCATAAATCAATAGCATGATATAACTCCTAAATTTAAGGTTAGTAATTAATATATTTGATTTCTATAATATTTATTTCTATATATGTTTGTCTTTTCCCCTTTTCTTTCAAAGCAATCAATATCAAAAACAAAACTTTAGGATATATTTATCATTTAATAAAATATTGGAGTGTGTTTATCAAATGGAGGAGTGTAAAAATCCATACCCATACAATTATTCATTCATGTTTGTGAAGAGGGTCTAAATTCTTGACTTAATGCACTATGATCAGTGTGGAAAAAAGATAGGAAATAAGCCAGAATCATAAAATAAATAAATAAATAAATCACATGTAGTAATCCAACAAGTTTCATTTGTATGATAAAAGGGTGGTTAAAAAAAAATAAAGAAATTGTAAGTGTAATTTCCATTATTATGGTGGTAAAATTGGCAAGTCCAAAAGCAAAGATCTTATCCCTGTTCAAATGCTTTTTTTTTTCCTTTCACTTTAATTTTTCACTTTCTTTTGTGGAGTGATATTTTGAATGGTTCGAGAAGCAAAGACTCCGTCCAAAGTAGCACAAGTGAGATTCAAAATTTTCTTCTTTATGTAATGTTGGATGGGAGACAGATTCCCACCTCGTTCACTTCTTTTGGTTGAAAGTTATGCACTAAAACGGCCGCATGTTTTAAGGCCAAAATTTTTATTTTTAGTATTTTTTTTTTTACAACTCCAAAGCAAAGCAAAGGCAAATATAATTAAACCTTTCCATAACATAACCTGTCAATCACCGTTATTTGATGTTATTTGCCTCTTCTTCTTCTAATTTCTTAAGGGTATATAATATTCAACAATGACAATTTATCTCCACATTACGACATCTTCATAAATATAACTTTTACATGTCCCACTAAATTATTCAAATCAAAAACTATTTCCTGTTTTTTGCTTCTTAAATGGGCCATCCCGTCATCTTTGTGGTGATTAGTCCACAGCAACACCACATTAAGCATTTGTTTTCTTGAAAATAAAGGCCGTGTATCGGTCCGTTTGGTTGATTCAAAACTGATTGATTTTTTAATCTTAAATAAAAGCAAAATTAAATGTAATTTAAATTGTTTATGAATTGAAATTGAAGCGACGTCAACCATCCGGTATATATTACCAATAAAGGTTGATACAGATAGTAAAATGTCTTCTGATCAATAAAATAGGTCTCAGTTCGAGTCTCACTTTCACTTAAGAGAAGGTAAGGGGACTGACTTCAACTTCCTTACAGTGGATTAATTTAGATCCAAGGGGTCCGATATAAAATAAGTCTCGTGTTCGAGTCTCACTTTCACCAAGAGAAGGTAAAGGGGCTGACGTCAACTTCCTCATAGTAAATTAATTTAGATCTGAGGGGTCGAGATATCAAATATAAAAAAATATTTGTTATGTGTGTGTGTGTGTGTGTGTGTATATATATTATAAAAAAAAAGTGTATATATACACACATGTACAAATGAATAAAAATATTTTTGGTATTTACAAGTGACAAAAAAAATTAGATTATAGTTTCTTAATGAGTAAATTTACCTCATTTATCATTAATTATTAATAATAACAGTAATGTTTTTTTGGAAGAAAATAGTAGTTGTAATATGGTGCCAAATAAGAGTAAATTTGTAAAAAAAAAACATTATTAATGTTTTACTGTTTTAGTGGTATTTACAAGTAATAGATGATTTGTGACAAATAAGATTCTAGAAAATAGAGGGGATACTTTTATATGCAAGGGTGGTTTGGTTCATCTATTTTTCAGAACTATTGGCTAATAGTCTACTTACATATGATACTTTAAGTTGCATATGATGAATACTTTAAGTTGCATATGCTATTTTATAAAATTATTGATATTGGTATATTTTTATATCAAAATAAAATATAAGTATAAAATTATAAAACTATAATTAAATAATGTGATGGTTCAAGTGGTAAAATCACTTGGGCTTGCAAGCTTTACACTTAGAGGTCAAGAGTTAGATCCTTAGGGTTGCATGGAGAAAGTGTGCTTCCAATGGAACTCCCTCGATCGGGATTAATCGGGACTTCAAATGGAGTTCCGGATATCCGGGATAACAACAATTATCAAAAAAATAATGCAAATATGATAATCAAAAGTAATAAAAAAATTTTACCTCAAAAAAAGTAATAAATTTTTTGTTAATAAATAACTAAATTGTTTACATAAAATTTATATATATCTAACCTTACGGAAAAACTATAATTATAAAATTAATTTTATTAAAAGTTACAATCAATAATTAATTTAAATGAATATGAAGTTTTTTTAATAATAAAATGCATATGAAGTTAGTAAAAAAAATTAAATTTTTAGAGTTTATTTTTGTTAAAAATTAACGGTTACTATTTTTTTTTAAAAAAAATTATAGTTTATGAAATTTATAATTTTTTTTAAAAAATTATTTTTGTTTTACAGAGTTTTTGCTCCTAAAAATTTTGCAAAATGAAGCATATATAATCTATAGTATATTCGGAAAAAAAAAAAAAAGCTAACCAACCATATACAAGTAGATGGCGAATTAATTTCAGTGTTAGTTAGTTAAAGAACTAATTTCATAGAATAAAAAGTACAATTTAGTTCATAAATTTTTAGGAATACTTTCAAACTCATCCAAAATATTTTATTTTTAACATTAATAAAAAAAAAAAACTTTACTCGAATTGTCCCAGGATGATACACAATCTTTGGGGTCAGGCCCAAGCAATGCGAATTGTGCCCACTTTGAACCATCTTGACCTTTATCTTTAATACAATTAAATGTAGGACAAAGGGTCAAATAGGCCCTTGAATTTGTATCACAGGGCCATTTAAAGTCAAATTGAACTTTTGAGTCAAATAGGCCCACAACTTCTATTTTATGGCCAAATAGACCCAATTTTTTACTTTAGGCCAAATAGATCCAATTTCTGTCTTAATTGTACATATAACTTTATGGATCTATTTGGCCCAAAAAGATAGAAATTGGATCTATTTGGTCAAAAAAGATAAAAATTGGATCTATTTAGCCTTACACTGTATCTATTTGACCCTAAAATAAAAGTTAAGGGTCTTTTTGGCCCAAAAGTTCAATTTGGACTTAAATAGCCCTATGATACAAGTTCAAGAGCCTATTTGACCCTTTGTCCATTAAATGTAGGTAAAAAAAGTAAACATGTTTGAGCAGCAAATGAAAGATAAAAGTGAAAAATGTAAGAAATATTTTTCATTTGAAATCATATGTTAAATTAAAAGAAAGATGATAATCATTTGGTAGATATCATATAATGTTTATAAATATTAACATTTCTCCTTAAGCACTCATATTTCCACACGTGTAAATAATATGTTATTGAAAGCATAGTAATCAAATTAATCTCCATACATTTACGACGAAATTTGGGATGTTAACATTTATTGTAAAAAGAAATTGTTAAATGAATGCATATTACATTTCATAATCAAAGGACAAACGTGCTTTGCTAAGTCCTGCTATGCTTACTCAGTCTTCACCAACCATAAGATAAAAGAGTTTCTTAAAATGTTATCTTACCAAAATGAAATAATTACTACACAAACGCCAAAATGTCAACTTCTATATATAGTTGCATTTCTTTTTCTTCACTGACAGATTAATTAAGGAAGTCCCCTATTACGCCTAACTCAACTATACACATGTATATATCTAATTCCATTTTTCCTGTGTAGTCAATTGCTCTCAAAATCCAGTTATCCTAACAAGAATGTCTCCATGATTCAGAGAAAATTGGCATCATAATAATTGAATATTATAAGACATCTTATGCTGAAGTTCAAGTGATTAGGAGGGACTGACCATTCCAGCCACCGAAACAAACCAAAAAAATATGCAGAAAGTTGGAGAAAAAAATATAAATATATAAATATATATATATAATAAGCACATCACATACATGTAAGATTCATGTCTAGGGAATGGAAAATTTCAGAATAGATACACGAGAATGTCAAAAATATTTCAAATCCCTAAACCAGCCTAATGATATGATACGATTAATTTTACATAAACGAGCGTTATCTATAATCCCTAAACCAAATCTCTATGGATACATGGCACAGTACCAATTGCAGGAAGTAACAAGGTTGATTGTCATAGAACAAAGAAGACCTTGAATATTTCTTCAAGTTTTAAGAACCTGAGCTACAGATAGTTTTATTTTATCATACAACTATGTAAATATATATATATATATATATATATATATATTTATGCATGCATGTATACATAACAAATGGGACAAAGAAACTGAAATGGAGATCACACCATTTACATCCACGGATTGTTTTTCAGAACTTATCTGAAAATTTGCAAATTCAACAATGACAAACATTACCCTTTTGTTAGGCTTCTCCCATCTTTTCCTGTGAAGCTTCTCTTGTTCATTCATTATCTTGCCTGCCAAAAATCAATGGAAATTCCTCATCTTGCTCTGAGAAACCAAGATCACTGCCGGTGTTCTTTAGGCACTGGTATACACGGAACATAGGCCATCTATCTTTAGGCCGAGCAGCCACACAATTCAAAGCAATTTTCAAGAACTGCAAGATATATATATCATGTCCTTTTCCGCAAAGACTGTTCTCAATTGCATCCCTTAATCTATCTGAACTTGAGAGTTGATTCACCCAATCTACTAAGTTACCCTTGAATCCTTCTTCTGTAGTTGTGACATCAAGGGGCTTTTGCCCTGTAACAAGCTCAAGAAGCACCACCCCAAGTCCATACACATCTCCTTTCCGTGAAGCA
Organism: Bocquillonia castaneifolia; assembly: GCA_948193215.1. NCBI lineage: Eukaryota > Viridiplantae > Streptophyta > Magnoliopsida > Malpighiales > Euphorbiaceae > Bocquillonia > Bocquillonia castaneifolia. Next base: position 5,229 of record CANYLF012377637.1, read on the forward strand.
ACCATCGTACTTGCATACTCTGGTGCTACATAACCAAATTCGCCTAAATCCCCATTAACATAACTGCTCTCATTAGAATCTGAGGAAGTCATGAGCCTAGCCAATCCAAAGTCCATGATCCTAGCATCGAAGTCCTCATCAACAAGTATAACATTAGAGCATATATTCTGGTGTAAGATGGGAGGTTGACATCCATGATGAAGCCAAGCTAGACCCCTAGCAGCACCCACACCAATTCTGAATCTTGTTGGCCAATCCAATGAAGTACCATTTCCATGTAGTAAAGCATACAAAGTCCCATTAGACATATGCTTATAAACCAAAAGCTTTTCATCCTGTACAGTACAAAATCCCAAAAGAGGTGTCAAGTTTGGGTGCCTAAGCTGCCCCAAGTGATTCATCTCAGACCGGAATTGCTTCTCACCAAGTTTACAAGTACTAAGACGTTTGATAGCAAGTGCTGATCCATCCGGGAGAAGGGCCTTATATGTAGTACCTGTCCGGGATGCAATAATGACATTCTCAGGACTAAAATTGTTAGTAGCTGCCATTAAATCAGCCAATTTAACCTTAACAAGAGGCTTTTGAAACAAATTAACCTGAACAAGCTTATGAGATCTCAATTTTTCAGCCGAACTAGTATCATCACCTCTTCCAATTCCATACCCTCTCTTTCTCCTCCTAGAATACCTCAAATGATACCACCACCAAACCCCAAGTGCCAACAACAAAGATGCAGCAGCACCAAAAACCCCAGCAGCAATTATAATAGCAAGATTCTTCGTGCTTAACCCTCCACACGATCCTAAAGGCTTCCCACAAAGTCCATCATTCCCATCAAAATAAGAAGAATCAAAACTGCTAAATTTTGATGGAACAGTACCCGTAAGATCATTATATGCAACAGAAAACTTTTTAAGTCTAGGCAAGCTAGAAAATTCATAAGGTATTGGTCCGGAAAGACGATTATTTGACAAAATCAAATTGTTCAAGTAAGTACAGTGAACAAGATCAGGTGGTATACTACCATCAAGATTATTATTTGATAGATCAAGAGTAGTTAAATAAGGCAACCAAGTACAAATCTGAGAAGGAATTTTACCACTAAGTGAATTTGAGGAAAGATCCAAAGTTTGTAAGCTCTTACAATACTCCAAAGACTGAGGCACTTGTCCTGACAGCGTCATTTCCTTCAATTCAAGATTTATAATCCTGTTTTCTTGATCATTCCAACATGAAACACCAACAAAATTGCAAAGAAACCCTGGTGCTGATGAGTTAGTAAAATTCCAAGAATTCAGCTTCATTTGTGGGTCTTTAAGTGAATGTTTAACACCCTGAAGACAACTCACATCATCTTCTCCAGCTACAGAAGAACTGTAACCACAACCTACCAGTGCTGCTGCTGTTAACCCTATGATTAAAGTTACAACCATTAGACTCCGAATTGAAGGTTTCATGGCTAATAACCCACAAACCAGATCAAAAATCTAGGGAAAGATCCAAACTTTAATACATGTAAGTGAAAAGGAGAGATTTTTAAGAGATGGGTTATAGTTATGTGCAAGGAAGAATCAAGGTTTATGCGTGTTTAACGTTTAGAATGGTCTACCAAGGCAAGAGGAAGACATGAACCATTGACTTCACTTAATTTTATTTTTTGTGTAGAACAAATTACAAGACAAATGCCTACTAACGTGATTTTCATTTTTTGATTATATATTCTTTTCCTATGGTATATTTATTGTTGGTTTTATAGTAGTACTAGCAACCGTTTATATATATTAAAACCTAGATAAATTAATATTATGCGACTAAAAAAAATTATTACTTCAGAGATGTTATTTATTTATCGATAAATAAATATTTTTATATTTTATTCATTTTATATAAATGTTTTTAATAAATTTACAAATAGATTATTAATAAAAATTAAAAATAAGTATGGTAAAAGTGGTTACATGTATATTTATAATTTTAAAATTCATATTATATTAATAGAAAATTATGATATACTTTTTATATTATAAACGGTAAAGTTTGTAAAAAAAATATTGAAAATAAAAAGAATAACTTAAATATTACATGAAATGTTCAATGTATATAATTGTCTATGACAATTAAGATCCAGATGAAAACTGTATTTTATCGAATGTTTCTTAAAAAGAGGCTTTTCTAGTAATTGATACACTGAAAAAATTACTTAATCCAATATGAGAATAATAGATCAAATCAAGTGTATACTTTGCAAAAAAATTAAGAAAGAAATTGTATTTAGTGCACATGAAAGAAAAAAAGAAACAAGTAACTTTAAATGCATATTTTAAAAAAGCGTAAAATATAAAGAAAATATCCAAAAATGACGTTAATATTATGAATGTAATGTTATATTTTTCTACATATTTAATGAATTATTAATTTATATTTTTGTTGAGTCTTAAGAAATTTTTAAAAAATTATTATCTCATGTATTTATTGAAATTATTATTTTAATCCCTTAGTCCAAATCAGGACAGAAAGAAATTATTATTTAAGCGAATATATTAATTTATTAGACATTAATTTATCGAGGTTGTACTGTACCAATAAAAAAGTAATTGTTTATATATAGTACTATAGATTATGTGATTATTGGTTTAATAATAATAATTTATTGCAACTGTTTCTATAGGGGATAAGTAATTTATTACAATTACTACTACTATTAATTTAAAGAGATGAAAGGGGTTTTTTGTTTGTACAGGATGGAAGAGGTGTTAGGAATGGTGAATGAATGATGATTGCAACATATTTGACCAAAGGTGGATGTTTGATTAGAGATTTAATTAATGAAAGTTTCTTTGACCAAAAGATGCTTAAAAGCCGTGTTTTAAAAACTGAATCGGAGACTGAACCGGTGAGCCCAACGGTTCAAGGTTCAATCGGTTCAACCGATTTAGGGATATAAAGTAATTTTTAAATTTTTTTTTATTTTTTTGAATTTTTTTATATATAGATAGGTCTAAACGGTTCAGAACTGGTCAAATCCGGTTCAACCTTAAAATTCAATTTTTAATGTTTTTCAGACCGGATCAATCACTAGTTCATTATTCAACCGGTCTGACCGGTCGGTCCGGTCCGGTTTTTAAATCGGTGCTTAAAAGTCTAGGTCCACTAAACAATGAGGCTTTAATTGGACAGCTGCACTGATAGCTTGTTTATTACTACTCCTTTTGTTTTGTATAATTCATCACTTTCTGATGATTTTTTTTATTATTTTAAACTAGTGGTCTGAATGTACAAATTCATTTTAAAAATTAAAATGGATAGAAATTAAGTTTGATTATATCTATATTAGTAAATTAGTTATTGAACACATATTATTTTTATGTTATAATATCTTATTATTAATTAAATTAATTTTAAAAAAATAAAAAAATCATAATATGTAATTTGAGTTTTCATAATGATAAAGTTCTAAATAAAGATGAACAAAAACAAAATAAAAAAATATATACTATATTATAGGCTTAATATACTTTAATGGATTAAGTAAAATTATAAGTTTAATATAATTTTATTTAATAATATGGGTTAATTTTAATTTTATTATTGAGTTTAATTAATAATGAGAATATATAGGAGCAAATTGTTTTTAAAAATAAAATAAATTATCCGGAGTGCCACGTGACAAACTCCTGGATGGGCTTTTCTAAACACCTCTTTTATATTAATTACTATTTTTTCACTTTTACTCCAAAAATTATAAAATAATATCACATTTAATTATAAATTTAATTAATTAATTGTAACTATAATTTTTAAGTTACATACAAACTAAAACTAGTCAAAAGTAAAAAAAAAATCTATTGAGAAAAACAAAAAAATTAATAAAGCTAAATTTTATATTTTCGTATAACTTAGTCAAAACATTTTTTTTTTTTGCATAACTACGAGTATTTTATTATTTTTAGCTATAGTGTTTTTAATTGAAGTGAGAAACAATATGAAATGGAAAAGCTATTATGGATGTTTTCCTTTGCAAATTTTGTGTTATGATGGAATTTGATGCATTTTTATGCAAAAGATTAAAGGTATACATAACATTTTGATATTTTATCCATGAATAGTTATTTATTAAATTAGAATTTACTTTACTGAAAATAAAGATCATTGCAGAATCTCGTTAAAAAAAATCTTATAGCATGCAATTGAAGAGTAAATTTGTTAGGTATTAGAAAATTAGGTAACTACCAAATTCCAATATGTTGAATTCGTCAGTCAATTAGAGGAAAATGGTGGACTAAATTTATAATATATTTTTTTAATTTCCTCTTTTTTTTTTAATAATGTGGACTTGCATTTTGTGGACGGCAAAAATGGGTTATGGGACTTGGATTGGATGTCCATAAATTTACAAAACCAGAGTTTTTGAGAGGTTAATTGATGTTTAGGTCCGGTCTAGTGAGACCCACTGGTAGTCCCATTATGACCAATAGGATTTTGCTGTTTCAGCTACTTATCTAATGTTGATATATAGTTCATGGTCACTAGCTCTATCAAATGATGTAAAATTCTCACCTATTTAGCCTTTGGTTTATATATTTTGAACTATTTGTTACTCTTGTTCTAGTTTTTGATTTATATCAAATGGTTATAATTGAATTTTGATATATTTTCTTTAGGCGTATTCGCAAATAAAAATATGAAATCACGATCTTTCACGTAATTTATAATTCTATCACATCTTTTTAATCTTGGTAAACACCAACTATCAAATTTTTATAATTTCATACATTAATAAATTCTTAAGTTAATTAAAGATTAATTGGTGACCAAAACTAAGTAAATATAGCCATATCTTTTATTACTCAACATTCCAAACACTTGTGTTTGACTATTTCATATAGTTAATTCATCAATTTATCTCATTTAGTTTAAATAATCTAATATTTGTGATTTATATAATTGTCATGAGTAATTTAAATTTTGTGCTTGCAAAAACTTTTTTAATTCATTAGTGTATAAGATTGTAGTGGCAGAACTTCATTTAACTATTTTTAGTTGTCATGTAATTTTTAAGTTGACTTGAGAGTTTAACTATGTATGAAATTATAAAAATTAAATAAGTTAGTGTATGAAATTGTAAAAACTAAATAACTAGAATATGATATTGTAAAAATTAAAAGATACGGTGGAATTACAACTATGTCAAAGGTGGTCCCTATCCCTTTTCATCATTGAAAGAGAAGCATCTAATAGTAATATTCATTATTCAAAAGGGTTTGTTATTTTTATTTTGGCCTATTGGTAACAAAAATACAAATCTTTTTATTTATTTTACTTTTAGCCAAACCTATTCAATTTTAACTAAATTATTTCAACTTTTATATTTTATTACAATTCTATCCAAATTAATAAGATCAATATAAATTTATGTAATTAATATCCTAACTATAACAAAATATACATTTTTAGATAAAATAATTTATAATTAAATACTACTCATGAATTGTTCAAAGCAATTAGTTTAATAATTACACAAAATTTTGAATCAATTTGAGTAAATGAATATAATTGTAATAAAATATAAAAATTGAGATAGTTTAATTAAAATTAAAAAGTTTGTTAAAATTGCAAATTGATTTTTTTTACCAGTAGTCTTATTTTTATTTCTTTTTCTTAAGTTAGATTGGTAGAATTTGGTTGAGTTGAATTTAACAGGACCGAAGCTTCTTTTGACTGCGTTCATGAGATTGGACTGTGATAATTGGTTTGGACCAAAGCATTGTATGATAAGCTGCTACAGCATCTACTCACTTTATACTGAATTTAAATTCCATAGTTGTATCTTTCACAAATTTTCTCAACGAGGGAAATTAATTTTTTCTCTCGTTAAATTGAACTGATTACATTTAAAATTGGTTTAGATAATTAAATCAATTGTTTTTCCTATCATTCTTTTTAGTTTTTTTCAAATTATCTCACTTGTACTTTTTGGAAAAAGAGAAGTTATCTCACTTGTTTAAATTTAATGTGATTTTTTTTTGGATCGAAGTTAAAGAGATTACAACATTATACTTTCAAATCGATCATAAACTTTCTGCCACTGGAATATTTATATTGTGGATAAATTTAATGTGATTTAGCTAACTATTGTAATGTTATTAACAGGCTAAAAACAAATAAAAGAATTTGTATTCTAATAAATATTTTTTTTTATCAGCGCTTGAGTAGGGTTATGACAACTGAAGCTTGCGATCCTCAATTTTTTTGTTCAATGAATCAATCGTCTCTCAGAAAAAAAAAACCCTTCTCCCTCCCTAGTTGGTGCATGGAGAAAAGACTTGCATTTCTCTTGTTAGCCCCTTCTAGGGATGGTAATGGGTGGGTTGGGGATGAGGAAGCACTATCTATTTCCATCCCCATTTATTTGGGAAATCTCTATCCCCATCACCATTTCGTTAATAAGGATAAAATTGTCCTCATACCCATACCTGTGAGAATCCCCGTCCCATGAGATACTCATTACCCATTTATTATGATTAATTTTTTTATTAAAATTTACTTAAGAAATTATATATGTAACTTTAAAATAAAATTATAATAACAATAATAATAATAATATTAAAATACTAAAAATATAAATATCATATGTAAAAAATTTAGTAAATTGAATTTAATAAACACATATTCACTAGAACTATATAAGTAGTTAAGTTAGTTTTTCTAAATTTCATTATATATTGAATTATACTTTTAACTAAATAAATTGATTTACATAAATATATTTCTTAATAATAGTTAAAAATTATATTTTATTATATAATTTTATATATTTAGATTTAAAATAAAAAATTATATATATATATAAATAATAGGTTCCCATGGGATCGGTTATGGGGATCCACATAAGGTGGGGATGGGGAGTGCTATCCCCATCCTCACCCCATCCCCGAACATGGGGAAAGAATTTCCCCCATACCCATACCTATGGAAAAAAATGGGATTCCCTGTCCCATTAGAGATTTTTTATTCTTATAAAAAGTCATTATAATGACTAACATACCCTCAATATAACAATTAATGCTAGAGAGTTTAAAGAGAAAAATACAACTTCCAACTATAATAAATATGAGACAATTGAGGGTAAAAGGGGTAAACAAAAATAATGAACTCATTGAATTTTTAAATGGATAGATAATTTCAAACAAGAAATCTTATTCAAAATGACAATTAATTGAGAAAGAAATCAAGAATGTTTCATTCATAAAAAGCCATACGGCATCTACAAATTAAAATAATCTTGTAATCTAAAATATCAATAGAAAACTTATTGTCAATACAACAAATAATGACAACCAGACGCAGCTTCAAAATTATGACTTCTTTAATTTCGTCATGTAAAATTTTCAATAACTTTGCATCTTTTTTTATAGCGGGGATCCTCACCATAACTGGTATTTTACATAGAAGATGACTCAAATCAATCAATATATTAGATAAGAACTCACAAAAAAAAGAGAAGCAAACTCCTACAAAAAAGAGAACAAAAAGAATTTTTAATAAAAGAGATTAAAAACCCTACGAAAAGGATGATAACACCCAATTTATTGAAAAATAAAAAAAAACTATAATGAAAAACGATATTTGAGGGGGCTTATCGCTGGTGAAGAAATCGATGGCAGTCTCTAGAGAAATAAGTGTGTTGATGTTTTTTACGGAAAAGAGAGAGATATGTGGTTAGAGTAAATGACAATTAATTTGGAATGGAGAGAATAATTTATAATTCAATGTAATATCTTTATTTTTCTTCTTAGAAATAGAAAATTGAAAACAATTTATTAAAATAGTAATCTGTAGAGTAATGCTTATTACTCCCCCCGTTTCAAAATATCAGTCTTTTAAGGTTATGTACATGGATTAAGAAAGTTATTAATTAGTCTAGATTTTAGGAAAAAAAAGGATTGAAATGACTAAGTTACCCTTTTATAGATATTTGTAATTTTATTTTTATATGTTATGTAAAATAGTAATCAATATATTATATAAAACTTGATGCAAAGAAAAAATTTAACACTCTTCTATAATCATCTTTATATTTTTCTAATTTTTTCTAAATTTTAAGATTTAATCTTAATTTATTTGGTTCATGATTGGTTAAACATATATGTTTAGATATTTTTTAATTAAATCATAAGTAATTAAAGATAAATAAGACTTGATTCATTGTACAACAATTAACAATAAAAATTAATTAAATATTTTTTTTTGAAAATTGTATCAAGCAATAAATTTTGTTCATAGAAATTTGTAAAACATGGTGTGTCGTGCAAGTAATTTGATGTGTTGTTCAAGTTATCTTCCTTATAAATAATCCCCTTGAATATATATTTTTTAACAAATCTATGGATCAATGAAAAGAGTGGAAAAAAAATAATGGAGAGAATCATAAGAAACATTCTAGTGATATTTTTTCCCAAGAGTCTATATTACTATGTTTATTTATAATTTATAATTTATCCCGTATTATTGAAATTTTCTTATTTAGAATTTTTATTTCCAATATTTCTTAAGACTAATATTTTAAAAAAATCAATTTTTATGAGTCTGATATGCTTACAAAAACTTATACAATATATAATTTATACTTTGTGAAATGACACAAATTTGTTTTATGATTTCATAAAGATTAATGTATGGATATAAAATTATTTTTTTATCATTTATATGTAATTATATTAAAAATATATTTTTCATCATTTTAAGTTTATATAAAAATATAAATTTTATATTTTCTTTAATATTAAGGGGAAGCCGACTCAAATGAATATTAAATTTGTTGTATACTTATTAATAAATTTTATGAGTTTTTTTGATTTAACAATAAATTTTTTTATTAAAATAAGATATAAATTCAAAACATATTTAATTAATTTTACAATCATGTAATTTATTATATTTTATTGATTAAACTTAAATATAAGTTAATTTCTCATTTAATTACATATATTATTTTTTAAAAATAAAACATAAATTTCATATAAATTTTTTCAAAATATTATATATTTTTATATTATATTTTATTATCAAAATTTGAATAATTTTAATAATTTCTGCGCGAAGCGTAGGAGAACGACTAGTAATTTATAAAATTATGTAGTTTTTTTAATGATTATATTAGGATTGGAATCATATTGTTATTCATAAAAAAATTAGAAGAATGAAGAAATTAAATTTTCATAAGATAAAATTTTCATAACATGGTTCGCGAGATGTCTCTGTGTACCATTTGTGTGTGTTTTTCTTTTTTCAGAACGAAAGGTTTTGCTTTTTTTTTTTTAACGAAGAAAAACCGATGGAAAAAGAAGGTGGCGATTTCTAGGTTTTTGGATTCTTTTTCTTTTTTCAGTCTTTTGCAGAGGGAAAAATACAACATTTAACGGAGATTATAACAGAGATGGTAGACTCCGTTAGTTAGTGGGTTTTATGCAGGTATAGTGTAATTAAACGG
>CANYLF012379665.1:0-18036 GCA_948193215.1 Bocquillonia castaneifolia
CAATATAATTTTAAGTATATTCATATAGGCCTTGTCCAAGTGGGAATTAAACCTCTCGCAAAGGAAGGTTTAAATACTAGCATATTATGTGTTATCAGAGATGATAGAATGGAAATATATGAAGAAGGAATTTTATGTACCATTGAATCTAGCCTTTATGCTAGACCAATTTCTTTTTCATGTTATCCAAATCTAACTATCTCTTTGAATGATAAGCATATTTTGGATTCTTTAGTATTACAAATTCAAATGCATAATTATCATATAAAAGAGGGATCTATTCCCATTGCATTAATTTTTAAAGTTCATTATAAAGCCATGTCCTCTGCATTTGATTCAAAGCATAAGTTTTCATGTCATAAAGGTGAAACCTTGGTTTTACAAACAGATCTGGCTAAATCAAATGCTATTGTTCCAAGATTCATCAAATGGGGAGATATATCTCTTCCAGATAATTGGAATTTAGAAAAAGCATATGTACCACAGCCATCTATTAAAGCAACTCCTAACACTTGCATAAGGGAAATCAACCAGTATCCCTGTGGAAAAGTCACTTTGACTTTTGATAGAAAATCTATCAGCTCTAGATTCTCTGATGAATCTTCCACTAGTGATACTATTGATTTAGGAAGAATTTCAAAAGTCCCTACAACTATCAATGTTCCATTAAAGCATGATTTTAAGCATGATGATGAAGATGATGATAGGGATTCCTGTCGTTTGATTCATAGAAGAAGGGTCCCTGTTACCCAACTTCCAAGGTATTCAACATCCGATTTACCTGGTACAACACTCAAAGGTGTTGACTATACTGAATCTATTCCTAAGTCGGTTTATACAAGTGAAGAAATAGAACAGAATAGTGGTCAGAAATCAGAACCAACATCACCTACTTTTTCATCCATAACTAAGAATATGGTAAATGTTTTAGAAAAAGAATTTACAACAAACAAGGATCATTTACATAAAGATTTTTATGCATCTCATAACACAGAAAAGAAACTTTGGTTTTTTAAGAATTTCATGAATAACAAAAAGCAGATCCAAGAAGAATATTTTGCATTAGTTTTACAGCATAAAATTCATATTTTGTTCTTTGATTGGTTTGAAATTTACGCATCTGAGCATAACATAACATATCCTTTTAAATCCATAAATCCTGTAGATAATAAGAAGAAAACCAATACTTGGATTTTATCAGATGGTTCAGAGTTTATTGAATCTGAACATCCTCCTCTTAGGAGCATAAAAATCCTAGTATCTGGAAACTTTTCTATTGATGCAAGAGCATATAAGTATAATACTGATGATACTAATAAAAATTTTAAAAGCATTATCGAACAAAATAATTTTTCAAACATGCATCTGCATATAATAGGAAAACAACTTTCTAGAATAGAAAAGAAGATCCAGTAAAACCCTATTATAATAGATCAGCTAAAGATTTAGGAAAAGCTTAAGAATCCCATCTTAAAGCCTTCCTAAATCTCTAGATCTAGCCAGCAGGATTTCCAGAATAATAAGTTAGAATTTGTTAAAGCAATCCAGGAACAACTAAGTAGAATAAAAGCCTCTACTTCTGTAAACTTAGTTGCCCTAGATACACCTCAGTCTACTATTAGTAGACCCTAGGTTAATGCATTAGAAGAGGAATCTGCTTCTGATTCCCAGAATTTTGAATCTGAACCTATGCCTCAGGTAAATAGAATAACATGGCCTTCTTTACCTATGCCAGTAACCCAGACATAAGATTCCAGAATAACCAGTTAGCCTTAGGATAATCTAGGTTCAATGCATCCTCTATTTATGAATGGAATCTAGATGGCCTCTCCGAATATCAAATCCTTAGCTTCCTTCAACAAATAACCATGGCAGCTAATGCATATAGAATACAAACCAATGTCCAGGATAGAGCCATTACTGAATTAATCATAGTAGGATTTTCAAGACAGCTTAAAGGATGGTGGGATTTTCATCTCACTTCCCAAGAGAATCTTGATATCTTAAATGCTGTTAAGATTAATTAAGAAAATGGTGAACCCATTCTAGATGAGAATAATCAGCCTATTCAGGATGTTGTAGCAACCTTAATCCTAACCATATCTTTGCATTTTGTAGGAGATCCTTCTCACCTTAAGGATAAAAATGCAAAACTTCTATCAAACCTTAGGTGTAAAAAGTTAGTGACTTCCAGTAATATAAGAATACGTTCCTTACTAGAATAATGCTCAGGGAAGATTCCAACCTGCTTTTCTGGAAAGAAAAATTCCTAGCAGGATTACCAACCCTTTTAGGAGAAAAGGTAAGGAATAGAATTAAAGAAGCATTAGGAGCTCCAATCCCATATAACCTTCTTACTTATGGTGAACTAGTTAGTTTAACCCAGAAAGAAGGACTAAAGATATGTCAGGATTTGAAACTCCAAAAGCATTTAAAATGGGAAATGAGAAAAACTAGGCAAGAATTAGGATCTTTCTGTAAGCAGTTTGATGTTTCTACAAGAAAACCTGATTGTGGAGGAGCCTGTCAAGAAAACCCCAGAAAGCCTTACCATAAACATAGGAAGCCTTACAAACCTTCTAAGTCTAAGAATAGATATTACGAAGAAAAACCTAGGAATAAAAAGTATAAAAACCTTACAAAAAACCAGAGGAAGCTAAACCCCTAGTAGTAAGCCAAACCTTAAGAATGTCACCTACTACAAATGTGGTAGGAAAGGACATATCTCGAAGTATTTTAGAATTAAGAAAAAATTGCATGAACTAGGTTTAGAAGAAGAAGTTCTAAGTAAATTAGAAGCCCTTCTTGTTTACACCTCAGAATAAAAATCGAGTCCTTCAGATTACTGTAAAGATGAGAATGCATTCCAGGTTGATGAATTGGCTACCACCTCATCATCTAGTTCAGACCAAAAATTAGAAGATAAAACCATAAGTGTCCTAACTAAGGATCAGGAATTCCTTCTAGAAGTTGTTAAACACCTTCAGGATCCTCAACTCTAGAAAGAATATCTTGATAAGTTAGTTAGAACTCTAGAGAACAAACCTGTAGAAAAACCTTCAAGCTTACCTACAGTTAGATCTAGCACTTATGATCTAACAGCTATTTTAGGTAGACAAAAAGCTGTTAAGAAAGCATCATCCCTATCTGCATTTATTTCTGAATTACAAAATGAAGTTAAGAGCATTATAACTGAGTTAAAACAGTTGAAAGAAAAACAAGGTAAAGACTCGATTTTAATACAATCTCTTTTGAATAAACAACTTGAAGAATCTGATTCAGAAAATATTGAAAATGTTCCAAATGATTTTCTTTGTGTTTTGAAAGAGATTACCTCAAGAAAGCATTTGATTCGCATTACATTAACTTTTTCAAATAAATTTCAAATTAACACTGTTGCATTGTTTGATACTGGTGCTGATTTGAATTGCATAAAACAGAATTTGGTTCCAAAGCATTTTCAGGAAAAAAACTAATGAAAGACTTTCTGCAGCTAACAATTCAAGAATGAATATTAGCAGCAAAGCTTATGCATATATTACAAATAATAATTTTAGAATAAAATCTGCTTTTGTCTTAGTTGATAATATTCATCATACTGTGATATTAGGTATGCCTTTTATCAATTTAATAACTTGTTACAGAGTTAGTTATGATGGAATTACCTTCAAAGCAAAAGCTGAGAAACTCATATTTCCTTTTATTGAAAAACCAAAAACAAGGAATCTTAATATCATAAAAGCTTGTTCTATTTATGATAATGAGATCAATAATTTAATAAGAGGTAAAGAATTTCAAATTCAAAATCTTAAGCATAACATTTCTTTACAAATAATCGAAAAATAATTAAAGAATGAATTTCTGCAAAAAAGAATTTTAGAATTTCAAAAACAAGTTGAAAAAGAAGTCTGTTAAGATCTTCCTAATGCACTTTGGAACAGGAAACAACATATGGTTGATTTACCATATGAACCTGATTTTAATGAAAAAGATATCCCTACTAAGGCTAGGCCAATCCAAATGAATGCAGAACTTGAACAACACTGTAGAACAGAGATTCAAGAACTGCAAAATAAAGGATTCATCACAAAATCTCGATCTCCTTGGAGCTGTACAGCATTTTATGTTGTTAAAGCCTCTGAGATTGAGCGTGGGGTGCCTAGATTAGTCATAAAATATAAACCTTTGAATAAAGTTCATAGATGGATTAGGTATCCTATTCCAAATAAGAAGGATTTACTTCAAAAATTGCATTCTGCATTTGTATTTTCAAAATTTAATTTGAAGTCAGGTTACTGGCAAATCTAGATAGAACCTGTTCATAGGTATAAAACTGCATTTACTGTCCCATTTGGCCAGTATGAATGGATTGTCATGCCGTTTGGCTTGAAAAATGCACCATCTGAATTTCAAAGAATCATGAATGACATTTTTAATCCTTACCCAACATTTTGCATTGTATACATTGATGATGTTCTTATATTCTCTGAATCTATAGAACATCATTTTAAGCATCTTAAGACATTCTTTATGTCACCAAGAAAAATGGTCTTATTGTGTCTAAAAGCAAAATGTCTTTATTCCAGACTAGAATAAGGTTTCTTGGTCATCACATCACCCAAGGAACAATCACTCCTATAGAGAGATCTTTAGAGTTTGCAAATAAATTCCCAGATGTAATCTTGGAAAGAAAGCAACTCCAAAGATTTTTAGGTAGTTCGAATTATGTTCTTGATATCTATCCTAATATAAATAGGATAGCAAAACCTTTGCATGATAGATTAAAGAAAAAACCCCCTGAATGGTCTGATGAGCATACTAGTATAATTAGAGAAATCAAAAAGCATGTTTTAGAAATTCCTTATCTGCATATTGCAAACCCTGCATTACAAAAAATTGTTGAAACAGATGCATCAGATTTAGGTTATGGTGGTATCTTGAAATAGTTGCAAAACAATAAAGAATGCATTGTCCAGTTTACATCAGATCATTGGAATAAAACTGAAAAGAATTATTCCACAATAAAGAAAGAAATTTTATCTATTGTAAAATGCATTTCAAAATTCCAGAGTGATTTATTGAATCAAAAATTTTTACTTAGAATTGATTATAAATCTACAAAAGAAGTTTTACAAAAAGATGTTCAAAATATAGCATCAAAACTGATTTTTGCAAGATGGCAAGCAATTTTAAGCATTTTTTATTTTGATATAGAATTTATAAAAGGAGATACAAATTCAATCCCAGATTTCCTACCCAGAGAATTCCTTCAAAACAGGTCCTGATGCATCAAAAAAAAAGAGAGGAAGAACCTAAACAGAATAACCCCTAGGGCATCTCTCCCCAAAAACCTATCAAGACCTAGATCCAAATTTTCCAGGAAGAAAAGAATAATGAGAGTGCCTCTTCCAGCACTCAACCAATGAATAATGAGTTGGTCCAAAATTGGATAACAAGTCTTTCTCAGTTTCCAGAATTGGCTAAAGCATTACAAACACTGAGTAAATCTCAGGAATGTAAGAATATCAATAGCCCTATTTTAAAGAATAAAGAGAAGGAAATTTCATCTCAAAACCCTTCTCAAGAGCTTTTAAAAGGAATTTCAGAATATTATAAATCTATTTCTTCATAAAAAAAAAGTATTTGAACAAATTTTTTATAACCCCTTCTTTGTCTTAAAGTGATTCCCAAATTGTTTTGAGCCAAAATAAAGCATTTCGAAAAACTCCTGTGGAATATTTTTCAAAAAACAATTTTTAGAATATTTTAACTATTGAAGATGGATTTTATAATGAAAACCCTTTAATAGCTGCTTCTCGCATTTTCCCTCCAGAATGGCATTTTAAACCTTGGGTATGTCTAAACCCTTATCCTATTATATTTCCATCCTTGAAATAACAAAATCTTTAGAATTTAAACACCATTACCACTCAGATACTAACTAACCTGCATATTCCCAGTTTAGAATTCATAAAATAATCCACCCTAAAGAATGGGGACAAGACCTGTCCAAACCTAAAGCATTCCCATTAAACTTTTCTTCAAGACTAACCACTTGCAAAACCTTTTCGTATTGGGATTACCAGCAAGCATGGTTCAACTCCCTGATGATTCAAAACAATAAGGGATCATATACTTGGCTTGTATTCTTTGATACAAAAAAAGCATTTTAAGAATATCCCTAATTGGTTTATCCAATGGTGGAATTTCTTTGGTTGTATCACAGAAATCCGAACCCCTGAAATAAACTAAGCCTTTGAATTATTCAAAAAGCATTACAACCCTAACTAAGCAGAAAAGAGACTCCTCTCTCTTTTACTCTTTTGTGCTAACTTCTTTCTCCCTTGGATGACTACCTGGCATTTTGGCTATCAGCATAACGCTAATTCTACTATTACCTTAGTCCGATACTTTAAGATCAAATGGTGGGATAAATTCCTGACCTTTGATAAATATAATGAATCTACAGTCCTCAAATGGCTGCATGGAAGACCTAATGTATATAATTTACCTAATCCAGCATTACAGGACCAGACTGAGTTTCTGGCATAAAAGTCTTTTGCATTACCTCAGCTTGTAGTAGCTACCTCAGAAGAAGAATTTTTTAGAATAATGAATGATATTGTAGAGTCCAAAAAGATGGCCTCTAAAGCCTCATCCTCCAAAGCATCTCAGAAATAACATTCAGAGCCTTCAGATTCTGAGCCCATTATTGATTTGGGCAATGACAATGAAGATGACTGTTTTGGTATCTTCTCTCTAGCCCAGCCCTAAAAGCTTATTAGGCTTAATAAAAATAATAATAATAATATATATATAGAGTAAAAGAATAGTAGCAGAATATCTGCTCTTTGTCACTTAAAGCTTTCGGTGCCTCCAATCGACATGAAGGGACCTTACCTGCATAAGTCAAAAGTAGAATAGTATTAGAATTATTTACATTTCATTTTGTTTGTAATTTCATTTGAATTTCAGGCTTATGTGTTCTATAAATAAGTCCTTCATTTCATTTGTAAGATAGAATACCACTTAGGCATTTAGAGAATATTACTTAAGCATTTCAGAGAGTTTAAAAGCTTTGTACCTTATAACCAAAGCCTCTAGACACTTAACCTTGTAACCCTCTGCCTTGTATAACCCTTAACCGTCCTTTAAAGAATTGTATCAAGCTTTCAAGAATTTGAATTTGAATTTTGAATAATAAAGTAAGCACTTCTTGAATTTATCTCTTACTTTTAATTACGCAATTATTTGTATATATAAGTTGGAACAGATTACAGCCTGATCTTATATACATATGATTAATCTTTAAATTTATGAATAATTTATTTTGTATAATTTACTTTGTTTTCTTCCATTGTACTTTAATTTCAGCATTCAATCTCTACATTTATTTGTTTGTTTTACTGTTCATCATCTTCATCTCCATCATCTTCATCTGTGTTGATCATTCACCCCCTTGATCCTAGGACATCTCCTTTTGGTATCAGAGCCTGAGGGGAAAAGAGGGAACTGTTCATTCATCTTCTATATACATACCATTCATCCATCCCATAATTAAGTATTGTTTAATTTACTCATCCTTGAGTAGTGATTCCTGAGTTGTTTAGGGAGATTTTGTGGTTTAACACATGTGGTGAAGGGCAGTAAATCCATATAGCTCCATCTATAGGTAATCACTATTTAGGTATGATAAATTGAATAATTATTTATTTATGGATCATCTTTTTTGTAGAACAACCTCTTTATCTTCAAACTCGGTATCATTAGAGAATAATAGGATCAACAGTAGTGATGAGATCATTGTTGAAGACTTTACCAAAAGCATAAATGACTGGCATATACCCCATGTAAAAAAGAATGATATTTATGAATTAAGAATTTTAGATAAATTATAGAAGTGAATTTTAATATTAAGGTAGAAGAAAGAGATGTTCCTTTTTCTAGGTCTTATGAAAGCATAAAAATCCTTTCACAGCATTCTTTAAATTGGCATAAACAAAAGAATTTTAAGTATATTCATATAGGCCTTGTCCAAGTGGGAATTAAACCTCACAAAGGAAGGTTTAAATACTAGAATATTATGTGTTATCAGAGATGATAGAATGGGAATATATGAAGAAGGAATTTTATGTATCGTTCAATCTAGCCCCCAACGCCAGTCAGTCATTTTCAGTTGTAAAAAGCCCATTTTCGGGCTATTTCGGCCTAGAATGGCCCGTACGAGTCTTACACGTGTCCCAAAGCCTTGGAGGGCTATTTTTGTCCAAAAAATCATTTGCTTTAGGCTCAAGTCATTGAATTTTAGTAGAAAACTGATTGTGGTAGCCCTAGCATAAGTTTTAAGCTAACTTGGCTATAAATACCGGTCTAAAACTAGGTTTTTGGGGGGAGGCAGCTATTCACACAAATTTAGGGTTTGGTTTTTTATATCAAAGGTCTGAATTCACTTGATTGCCAAGAGACATTACACTTTTCACAGTACAAACACAAAAAAAACTCATAAAAGCTTGCATCTTTTGCATTCAACGAGTTCTTAATCCTTTGAAGCAAATTCCAGCAACCTTTAATCAATAAAAAGCAACACAAAAGTCACTCAAACAATATTTGAGGGTTATCAAATGCTTCAAAGCCAATTCCGTGAAAGGTAAGTTACTTTTCTTTATATTTTTCATTGTTTCTTTGCATCTTTTTTATGATTTACATGTTATGAACATGTTAATTGTGATGATATGCTGCTGTAATTTTTTGTTTGCATGTTTCATTAATGTTTTTGCAAGTTTCTTTTGTTAAAATATTATTTTAAGCCTTGTTCATGCTTTATGATTGTTTAAAGTTGCATCTTTTTGCATGTTTCTTTTCGTTTCATTCCAGATCTGCATTATTTGATCTTGTTAACATGTTTTCATACACAAAAATCTTTTCTTTTTATGTTTGATTGAATAAAAATCATTTCTTGTTAATAAAGTTTGCTTCTTTTGCCTAAAAATCATGTCTTTTGAGTTTTAATGCACAAAGATTGTACTTTTTTATGTTTTGTTCTGAAAAGTTGTTTTCTTTGCATGTTTTGGTGTATTATATTTTAGATCTAAATCATTTAATTGTCATGAACTTGTATCAAATACATAAAAATTGTTTCTTTTTGAGTTTTAATCATGAAAGTTATTTTTTTCATCTTTTAGCATTAAAAGTTGTCATCTTTGAGTGTTTCGATGTTTAAAATTGTTTTCTTCTCTTATGTTAATGGCATTGCTTTAATGTTTCATTCATAAAGCTTGTGTCTTTTTGCATATTTGGTAAGAAAGTGTGTATCTGTTGCCTGTTTAAGTATAAAGGTCGAGTCTTTGAATGTTTTATTTATAAAGTTTGTGTTTTTATTGTGTTTATGCATGCCATGCTTAGATCTAGGATATTTTACCACGTTTCATGCATTTTTATATGTTTTTGGTGATTATTTTATGCATTTTCATCTCTGTATATGCATTTTTTTGGGTTTGGTAAACCCGAAAACCTTGTTTTTTTGGTCAGAATGCATCTTCTGCTCTCTACCTAGTCACCATTGCCACAAACCGGAGTGGCGTTAGGCCCAAACGCCTATAGGTAAGTGGCGTTGGGCCCAAACGCCAGTCCCTGAAGTGGCGTTGCTACTTCTTCTGCTTTTTGAGGTTCTGTTTTGTTAAAATATGTGGTTCAGCAAGTTTGTAAATGAGTATCCAGTAGCTTTCACGTGGAATGTCGCGTCGAGGTAAGCATCTAAATCTTCTTTGGTAATTATTTAGGTTTCTTTATCTATGTAATTGGTCAAATAATGCTATTAAGTAATCACTTTATGTCTAAAATGGTTGAAACCCTAGGTTTTGTTGATGTGTGTGGTGTGTTATGTGCTTGTTATGGCTCTTTTGCATGTAAATTGACTTTAATGATGGTTGGTAATCTTTAAAGTTAACTCTTGTTTGTCATTAGAAATTCACCATTGCATGTATATATGTAGAAGGTAGGTTATAAATTGTTATGTGTTTTATTGCTTTGTTAGAAAGAATGAAGGTTGGCATAATACTAGGAGTATTAGGTAAAGAATCACGTCCAGGAATTGATAAGTACGATCCTTGAATCTCTGGGGTCAATGCATCCTTCATATTCTTGAGAGGAATTGGGATGTACACCTTATAAGACATTCCCATTGCCAGTTCGGGTGGCGACTACCACTTCAGCTTCGTAGCTGAACACACAGTGCCGCAGTTGCTAGTCATGGCTCAAGCTCTGAGGCAAAACCTCCTTGTCTGCAGTTTGGCGACTCCACTAGGGACTTTGACAGACAGACTTATAATTCAAATGATTCAACAAATACTCTTTTTATTATGCTAAACTCTAATTCCTTTGCTTTCATTCTTGCATTGAAACACCCTACCTCGCGTGTACCATTGGTCAAGTCACCTATAATTTACAAGAGTTCTTCATAGGAGGCAAAACCAGTGACTACCACTCATAGATGGAATTGTCCTACTATTGCTTACCATCTTTGTTATGGTTAATGAGTGATAGTTAATGGGAAATTATGAGCTGAATGTCCTACCATCACTTGAACCTTTTTTTGAAAGAGGGAGATGGTTAACGGGAGTTCGCCTTCTATAAGAACCTTCTTTAGCTGAACCGACTGAAGCCATGTAGTGACCATATCAACTTCCTTTAGGACTTACCAAATGATTGCTTTGTTATGCGATGCCATGAAGCCGTTGATTTTACCTGGTCTAGTGTTATTGCCCTTGAATCAAACCTTGAATTGTGACCTATAGGGGTGTCAAGTGTTAGACTAATTGTACCTGACTAATGCGGCCCTACAACATAGGATCAGTTAGGATTTGAGAAGAGTGACCTTGATTACTACTTGTGTGAAAGGGATGTTGGTGCGTTGGTCCAATTGTACTTGACTGATGCTAAAACGACCCTCGAGCATACGAAACGTTAAGGACTCGTCGAGAGCAAAGACATGGGATAGGGGCATGACAATGACTTATTGTTTGGTTTGTATGTTTAGAGCTTCCTTTGTGTGCAAACATGCATGCTACGTCGGCACTAGCATCCCTTATTGATACGACATCCCAAGCCAATTCCTAGGAATGTTGACTTGCCAAATGAATACGTGTATGAGAGAAATAAGGTTGGAAGGTCTACCACTTGGTAGTATTTATGTTTGACTAACGTTTGTTACTTGTGTCCCTATGTGTTGCTTGCATTCATGCATTCTTGCATACACATGTTATAGAATGCTAACCCTCTATTTTGTAGCAATATAAATCCTCCTAGTACTCCTTGGACAAGAAAAGCTAGATGCCTTGTTCACAACACACGCCAACACACTCCAAAGACTCAAACTTCCCCAAGCACCATGGCTGGACTAAGTGAAGATGCTTTGAAAACCTTGCAAGACATGATGGACAATGCCATCAAGAAGGCCTTGAAAGAAAGGGATGAAGAATAGGAATCTAGCAGTGATGATGAGAGTGAGAATAATCCTGATAATGAGGCTCTTGAAGCTCTTACTAAGAAGATGGAGAAGCTCCAAGAAATGGTAAGGGGAAAGGACCAAGACTTTGAATTTGATAACTTGGGTCTCTATGGCATAACTGGACTCCCTCCTAAGTTTAGGATGCCTGATGTTACTAAGTTTAATGGGTCGGGCAATCCCAAGCTACATTTGAAGCAATACATCACCATCATGTCAGCCACAACTCTCAATGCCGAGCAGAAATTGGGTTTGTTCCCTTTGACTTTGGAAGGTGTAGCTTCTGACTAATTTCATGCTTTGCCGACTAGCACTAAGTCCGATTAAAAGACTCTTAATGAAGCTTTTAGGGGTCAGTTCTCCTACAATGCTGCTCTAGAAGTTTCTTTGAGGGACTTAGAAATGACTAAGTAGAAAGATGGCGAGACGTTTTCTAAATTCTTGATTAGATGGAGAAATAAGGCAACTTTGATGCCCAACAAGCCTTCGCAAAGTAACCAGGTCAAAATTATTGCTAGGAATATGCATTCTACATGGGTTGAGAAGCTTCAGTTGATGAATCCAAGGAATTTTGTAAAGCTCTATGATGATGGGCTCCAGGTTGAAGAGATTGAGTCTGAGAATAAGAAGACTACCAACGCTAGCTCAAGCCGTGCCTATACACAATCTACCAAGGTTATGGAAGTCAATGTAGTCAAAACCAATCGCAGATTCTTCAATTTTAATAAACCCTTGTCCAAAGTCTTTGAATGACTTGAAAGAGAAGGCTTGCTAAAACTTGAACCAGCTAGGAACCCACTAAACACTAGCTCACCATTATACAACCCAAACGCCTTTTGCCGTTTCCACCAGGTGCAAGGCCACTCAACTGACAACTGCATTAAGCTCAAATACTCCATTCAAGACCTTATAGATGAAGGGAAGGTCATGGACCCTGATTCTAAGAAACCAAGCACTAAAAATAACCCATTGCCTACTTACAACAATGTTCCTCCACCAAACAGAATTGGCTGCATTAACTCAGGAGTGGCCGAAGATGAAGTATGGGCCTCTTTCACTGATAAAGATTTAGATGAGATATGGGTTTCTATTGATTATGATTCGCCTAAGGAAGAGGAAGCTCTCAAGAAGGTATGGGATTCCTTCCAGGATGTGCATGATGTACCTGAACAGAAACAAGAGTATGTGGAAGATTTCTTGGGCCAACCTTCAGGCAAGTTTGACTTTAAAGTCCGGTACCCAAATCATCCACCACCTGCAGTCCCACTTGCTGAAATTGAACCAACCTGAGGTCCAGAGTTTGACGCTTATAACAAAGACACATCATGGCCCAAGAACTGGGGTGAGCATGTGAAGGATTAGGACAGAGCTGATGCTTGGCAAAAGTTCCTAGACAAGGAAAATGTGCCAACCCATATTGAGCAGGATATTTGTGCCTTATATGATGAGATTGACAAGAAAATCCCCTTCCCAATAGATGAGGTTGATTCCTATGTGATCTAGACTAGGGAAGATGAGAATATAAAAGATTGCTTTAAGTTTGATGCTTGGTACAGTTCAGATGAAGATGAACTTGAAATAGATAATGTGATGCAAATTGTTGATTCTGAACCCGCTTTAGTCACTAGAATTGGGAGAGACTTTCAAAGGAAGGATTTGGACAAGCAAAAGGAGATTGACAAAGAACCTGAGAAAAGGGGTGGTGGAGGAAGCTACCTCAACAGATATTGTAACTGAGCAACTCAAGAAAACCAAGACTAATGCAAGCATATGGGACTTGCTTGTTTTCTCTGAGTCTTAAAGGCGGGAATTGGTTAAGGCTTTGACTCAGATACCAGTTCCTGAGACCACTACTCTAGATGAAGTGATAAGGCTCATGATAGAAAGGAAGAAAGGGGAGATGACGTTCTCTGATAAAGACTTACCTTTAGAAGGAAGGGATCACAACAAAGCCTTGTTTATTATAGCTAAAGTGAATGGGAAAATAACTTCTTGTGTCATGGTTGATGACGGTTCATCCATTAATGTCTACCTGTCTAAGCTTCTTTCTAAGATGGGGATAACTAGAGAAGATTTGAAGCCATCTGACTTAGTTATTCGGGCTTATGATGACTCCAAAAGGGCGGTTGAAGGCACATTTACTGCAAAGGATAAAACTGGTCCTATTGTTTTAAAAGTTGAGTTCACGATGTCGGACATTCCTTTGACATTTTTTGTCCTTCTTGGCTGACCTTGGTTCCATGCTTTGGGAGGAGTACCATCCACGGTTCATCAGAAGATCAAGTTTCCTTACCAGGATGAAGTCCTGACCATTTCAGTTGAAACTGGCACATCAGTTGCTATGCTGAAAGCTACTCCCCATGGGATTATTGCACCTATGGGCTTCCAGATTATGGGTATCTTCAATGAACCAGGAAACCCTACGGTTAACCAAATGATGAAGAAGATGGATTAACTGCCTGCATATCACACAGTTACCTGACTTCAAGATGCAAATAACCAAAGAGGGCTTGGGCTATAAAGGAGAGAAGATAGTTAAGGATGGCAAGACCCTTGAAGATTTCTTTATTCTAGAGAGTGGTGCCATTTATCCAAGGAAGGATGAACCTATGGATGTCGAGAAGATTCAGGTACCTGGTTTTGAGAACTTCAAAGACCTGCTGGATGTGCATGCTGTGGAGAAGATGCTGCTTAAGGAGATCTAGAACATGAAGATAGAAGAGCTGATTAACCCCAAGGATGTTGCTGTAATTTCTAAGTTAGATGAGTTCATAGAGAGCTCTTTAGTTGATTTATTTTATAAAACTGCTGAAACTGATGTAATAACGTCCAATTTGTTTGAGGACGATTCTGTTTTTCTTTCTAAGGTCAATGATATGAACACCAATTTTTCTTACTTGTGTAATGTTTTACCTAATGGCACTGTGCATTCCATAGATCATACCATAAGCACTTTTAACATTAATTATGTGCAAACACATTCTTTTAATATTGGCACAAAAGAACAACCAAAGGAAATAACTATTGCATTTGATATTACTACTAATGAGAGAGAAAATTTTGAAAAAATATTAAAGAAAAGAAAAGGTGTATTTGCATGGACCTATGATGACATGCCAGGTATTGACAGGACGATCACCAAACATTGTATCCCTATAGATCCTACAAGAAGCCAGTCAAACAGAAGCTTCGAAGACTCAGACCAGAATGGGCCAAGCTGATTAAAAACGAAGTTGAAAAGCAGATCAAGGCCAGGTTCTTGGAGGTTGTCACTTACCCAGAATGGTTGGCCAACATAGTCCTAGTCGCCAAGAAGGATGGAAGGGTCAAGATGTGTGTATACTACAGGGATTTGAAGAAAGCATCACCAAAGGATGATTTCCCCTACCTCACATTGATGTTCTGATTGATAGTGCAGCTGCAAGCACCATGTTTTCATTTATGGATGGCTTCACTGGCTACAACCAGATAATTATGGCACTAGTAGACAAGATCAAGACAGCCTTCATCACAGAGTGGGGTGTTTACTGCTATAAGGTCATGCCTTTTGGACCCAAGAATGCAGGGGCAACTTATCAAAGGATGGCCATAACTTTATTTCATGACATGATGCACAAGAAGATCAAAGTTTATGTGGATGACATGATGGTTAAGTCAGTAACTAGGGAAGATCATTTTGAAGCCTTAGATCGGTTCTTGGCACGAGTTGAGAAGTACAACCTCAGGCTTAATCCAAAGAAATGTATCTTCAGGGTGACTTCTAGAAAGCTCTTGGGACACATTGTGAGTCAAAAAGAGATTAAGGTAGATCCAAACAAAGTAAAAGCCATTCAAGAGATGCCAATTCCAAAGACTGAGAAAGAGGTCAGAGGATTCCTGGGGAAGATTCAGTACATCAGTAGGTTTATCTCCATATTAACTACGATATGTGAGCCCATTTTCAAGTTGCTTAGAAAAGAGTCAGAAGAATGAATGGGATGATCAATGTCAGAAAGCATTTGACATGATCAAGCAGTACTTAATGAATCCACCTGTCCTTCAACCTCCCAGGGTAGGGAAACCATTAATATTGTACTTGGCCTTGGAAGATGATGCTATAGGAGCAATGGTTGCTCAAGAGGATGTAGATGGAATAGAGCAAGCTATCTACTACCTTAGTAGGAAGCTGTTACCTTATAAACCAAAATATGACATTGTTCAGAAGACTTGCTTGGCAGTAATATGGACAACACGGAAGTTAAGGCACTATTATCAGTCTTATCAAGTTCAAGCTGTGGTAAAAGTTGATCCGCTACAATACCTATATGAAGCGCCGGTGCTAATAGGGAAACTTGCTAAGTGGCTGGTATTGCTGACTCAGTTTGACATACAGTACTTGACCAAGAAAACTATCAAGGGGAGAGCGGTAGCAGAGTTTCTGGCTCTTAATCCATTAGAAGGGCAAGAAACATGGGAGTATGAGTTCCCAAATGAGTCACTTAATTTGATAGAGGTGAACGGATGGAAGCTGTACTTCGACGGAGCAGTGAACCACAAAGGAGCTGGAGTGGGGGCAATCCTAATCACACCTGAAGGTGAAAGTATTTCTTTGGCAAAGAAGTTAGATTTCAAAGTCACTAATAACATGGCTGAATATGAAGCATGCATCTTTGGGATGGAAGCAGCCATTGCAACAGGTGTCAGAAACCTCACAGTGTATGGAGATTCGATGTTGATTATTAACTAAGCTTCAGAACACTGGTAGGTAAAAGCTGAGAAACTGAAGCCTTGTATAGAGTACATTTAGATGCTCACCCTGAGTATTTCTAATTGTACCTTTACACACCTGCCAAGGGAGGAAAATCAAATGGTAGACGCTTTAGCAACTTTGGCATCCATGTGGGACAATCCTAGAGATATGGCTATGAAACCTCTAGTGATGTGTAGAGCCAGAATTCCTTTCTACCAAGGTGAATGGGTAATGATCGTGAATGAACCAAAGGAGAAGCCATAGTTTTATGAGATCTTAAAATTCCTAGAGAAGAGGGAATATCCAGAAGAAGCCAATGGGAAGCAGAAACATGCCTTAAGAATCAGCTCGAGAAATTACACTTACCATGAGGGAGTACTTTATAGGAGGGCTTTGATTGGAATACTACTTCGATGTCTAAATCAATACGAAGTGGAAGAAGTCATGAAGGAGATTCATGCAGAAGTGTGTGGACCTCACATGATCGGGCATACTTTAGCAAATAAGATAGTCCGGCAAGGATTTTACTGGGATAAAATGGATAGAGATTTTATCAACATGGTCAGAAAGTGCCATGAATGTCAGTTGCATGGGAATAAGATACATTTACCACCAACTGAGCTTCATAATTTAACGTCTCCTTGGCCATTCTCAGCTTGGGGGATAGACATCATTGGAGAAATAAAGCCGACTAACTTCTAATGGACATAAGTACATTATAGTGGCCATTGAATGCTTTTTGAGGTATGTGGAAGCCATCTCGTTGCCAACTATCACAACAAAGGGTATGGCTGAGTTTATCAATAGGAAGCTCATCAACCGGTTTGGGAAACCCCATCACAATGTTTCAGAAAATGGTGTGCAATTCCAGAGAGAAACTGCAGATCTGCTAGAAAGGGAAAGGAATGAGCATCACAAGTCCTCGCCCTACAGGCCGCAAGCTAACGGAGCAGTTGAAGTAGCTAACAAGACTATTAAAAAGATCCTGGCCAAAATGGTGAAGACCTACAAGAATTGGGCAGATAAACTACCTTTTGCAATCATGGGTTATAATACAACCATAAGAAGTACAATAGGGGAAACACCGTATTCATTAGTGTTTGGAGGAGAAGCAGTAATGACAATTGAATCCCAGGTCCAATCACTAAGAGTGGTACTAGAAGCTCAAATTCCTGAGGCATAATGGGCTGAAGCAAAGTACAAACAGCTGTTGTCTTTAGAGGAAAGGAGGAAGAAAGCTCTCCACCATACGCAAGTGTATCAGTAGAGAATAGCAAAGGCCTTCAATAAGGGAGTCAGAGTTAGGGCAATCAAAGAAGGAGATTGGGTGTTGAAACAGACCAGGCCCATTACATTTGATCCTCAAGGGAAGTTTAAGCCAAATTGGGAAGGCCCGTATCTGGTCAAGAAGATCATGTCTAAGGGGGCTGTGAAGATTTCGGATATAGAAAGGAACAAGTTCGAGCAACCTCTAAACATTGATCGTCTTAAGAAATACTACCTTTAGAAAAATGTTTGAAAAAAAATAAATTCTGATGAGTTGAGAACCCATTTGGGGCGGCTCATGCGAAAATAAAGGAGCTCGCTATAGTGAAAACCTTATAAAAAGGCATTCTAGGCAAAAATTAGGGCAAAGAGGCCTGCTAGTGTGAAAACCTCACAACAGTCTAGGCAAAAATTAAGGCAATGAGAGAAGAAAGTAAGGAAGCAGTAATATCAAGTATAAAAGTTAAAGTAGGCTTATTGTGCTGATATTAATAAAATAAACCTTTTGCAAGAGAAGGGTGTCAAACTTTCTTATAGT
>CANYLF012381614.1:0-14215 GCA_948193215.1 Bocquillonia castaneifolia
TTAATAGGCCGAAAGATAAGAATATTCTTCGATCAACTACTTAGTTTATTATAAAACATGATTAATTTGAGAATTATTAAGAATGGCAGTCTCGAGATTCTTCAAGCATAAGAAGGATAATTCCAGAAGCTTGAAATTGAATAATAATAAGGAGAAGTACGGTTTCTTAATTCCAGACCAAAAATTATATAAAAAAGCATAAGCATACATGACATTGAAAATGCCCCTTTTCCTCCATTTTCTTACCTTTGTCTTTTTGGTGCGGCTGGTCGGTTATTATGATTATTTATTAATGATATTAAATACTTTTTTTCATATCTTTTTTTTAAATAAATATTAACATTTCAAATTGGGATGTTCCAGTAAGGGTATTTATATAATTACAGAATTTAAAATGTATGTATTATTAATTTTAAATTAATTAAAATGCATTGAAAAACCAAACAAACTTAAACTGGATGACATTTTTACCCCTACTGGGATGTCCCAAACTGGGATGTTTATCAATATCCTTTTTTTTTATATCACACATATGTATTAATTGCATATCACTCACTAACTATATTTTTTTTTGTCAATAATCACCCTTTAATTATTGAAATTTATTTTTGTAGAATCCCTTAATTAAATCACGTTTCAAATTTACAGGAAGTTTATTAACACGTAAAAGTAATTCTAAAATGATAATTTTTAATCTAACCCGATTTTTTTAGGTGTTATCTAACCCCAGTATGTCGTGAATCATTTCATTTTCATAGAAAAATTATACAATACATTTGTTTTTCCATGTCAGCATCTGACATGGAATGACAAACTAATAAAGCATAAATAGGTGTTTAAAAAAAACTGCCTACATATGATAACCATCCACAGATTATCAAAACCATCATCCCTTATATGTAATGACCCCCACCCCTACATGTAAATAGTTCAAGTGTTGTAATTTCATTAGTTTGTTATTCCATATCAACCGCTGATATAGAATAATTGCTTCACAATGTAATTTTTACATTTTCATATACAATCATTTATCTTTAAATGGTAGGATTCTTTAGTAATGGTAGAATTGTTTTCTGTCAGATGAGTCTATAATAAATCCAGTTCAGGTAAAAAAATTTGTGTTTATAAAACATCAATTTATAATTGCTTTTTTAAAAAACAAAATGAGCATTTTATATGTATGTTTTATGGTAGATTTGTTATAATTTGCATGTATTTATTTAGTAAGGTGGCAATTTCATTTCACCCCCTTTTCTGCATGCGGGAAAAGTAGTGTCACGTGCTGTCCACAACATTCTTACAAAAAAAGGAAATATCTAAAAAGATTTTAATTATTTGATATTGTTCTCCTCTTGAGAAATAATAATCAATTTGACTTGATAATGAATATTTACTTTGGATTGGATCAGTCAGTAGTTATCTTACACAAATAAAAGAAGAACAAAGCTGCATTGCATTGCAAGCAACAACAAAGCCTACCCATTTATTTAATTCAATTATTTAGTCCCGCACCAGGCTGAAATTAATCTTTTTGCTTCAATCATTGTGTATTTTTTACTACTACCTTTAAAAAAGATAACAGTGTTAGAAAAATTAAAAAAATAAAATAAAATATAAAGCAACCATTAAAATATTTTGGGTGTTTAACTGATCTCATCCCCATTTTGAGAGGTGCGGGCTCTTTGCATTATCTGGAATTTGCTGGTTTTTATATTTTGATATAAATGAGTTATAAACTGTTAATCTCAACCATAAATAAAGTTGCATATTTTCAAATGTGCCAAAAAAATCAATAGAATATTGGAATTGGAATTTATATTTATCTGGAGTATTAGTGGAGTAATTATGATCTCATATATGTGATACAGTAAAATCTCGATAAAATAATATCGTTGAGATGAAAGAAAAATATTATTTTATAGAGATTATTAATTTATCGAATAGTACTTTTATCTATTTATTTAAATTGGAACTGAAAAATATTATTATTTAATCGTGGTTATTAATTTATTGGATATTAGTTAATTAAAGTTTTACTATAGTTAGTTTAAAAAAATGAGACATTTGTAATCTAATTAAAAGTTTTAAGTTTGAATTTTCCATCCAATTAAAAAAGTTTAAATTCGAATTCCCCTACTCAAGAAAATAATGGCTATATTTTGGTGTTTGAGGTGTAACTGCTAGTAATCAAAATTGTGTAGTGCTTCATACATTAAGAAAGAAAACGTGAAATCCTGCGGTGAAAACGTAATGCAATTGTGTGGACTGCAAAGCTAGCTCAATATGTGATGCTACATATTTGACCAGTAAAAAATGGAGCCATATAAAGTAAGATGAAAAACACACGACAAAATATTTGACAACTCATATTATGAATTTATGATTAATGGATATGCACACATACGCATACCTCTATAATAGTTAGTTATGCACTTGGATTGTTTTGTGGATAAACTAAAGAGAAATAGTAGACGAAAGAAGGAATGAAAATCATAATAAAATGAGAAAAAAAATAGAAATACTGAAAAAGAGTTTTTGGAATTAAATTTTCATTCCATAGCAATCAATTTTAAAGTATGAATTGATCGATCAATTCTAATTAATAAAAGTTTAAAAATTTAGTTTTTATAAATTATAAATAAGATATATGAAATAATAAAAAATTTCATTATAATATTTAATAAATATAAAATTATTTTAACAAAGTATTCTAAAAATTTTTATTTTATTTTTTAATTTATTTTTACTTTCATTTCCATTCCATAACCACTCTAAAGAAATGAAACTAATAATAGAAGAGCTTTCCTCTCAAAAAAAATAAAATAATAGAAGAGCTGAACTTTCTCCAGCAAATGTGCACTTAACTGGTGGATCCAGTCATCCAGGGGAGCAGGGGTCATTGCCCCTCTAGCCTCAAAAAAATTTTAAAAACCCTTTTAAAAAAAAATTATTTTTCAAGTTTGCCCTTTTAGAATTAGTTTTTAACCTCCTAACTCTTAAAAATTTAAAATATTCCATTAAAAAAATTTAAAATTATTTTTATATTAAATTACAAAATTTATTTTACCCCCTCACTGAAATTTTTGAGTCTGCTACTGCACTTAACCCTTGACATGCATGCAAACTTGCAAAGTCATCCCTGTAAAAGAATATTTTGAAGTCGGACACAACTCTAAATTTAACTACTTTCTTGATTAATTTCTTACCTGTATTAATTAGGGTTAGTAAAAACCTTTATAATGTCTAGAATAGTTCTGTGGTGGTACAAGAGTTAATTATCTGAACTAAAACCTAGTTAGTAGAAATTAAGTTGAAAGGAATAAGAAATTGGCTTATTTGTTATATGAGTTCAATTGATGTGGTCCTTCATCCCTTCAATTCATCTGATGTTGAAAACAACAGCTAGGATCATTGAATCCCATATTCCCTTTAGCAGAAACCCCTGCAGTGCTTTTTGGGTTTTATTTGTTGGAACCTTCTATTGATTTCTAATGCTAAGAAATAAACAAAATTCATTATGAAAAAACTTATCATATATACTTAAAATTTCAATTAAAGTTCGAGGAATTTAATTAATCAATGTGAGTTGATAATAAAACTAGTCTAAAAATATACAGATGGCCGTTTTCCAAATAATAATTTTAGCTTAAATTGCAATTGATTAATAACATATATAAGCAAACATTTTCTCTCTTTAATGGTTAATTTCATTTTTAATTATATTCTTCTTTTCATGCATGATAACATATAAGAAGTGGCTACGTGTGATGATTGGAACATATCTTTGTTTTGGAACCAATGATGGGGAAGTAGCTAACTATATTCAATTCAAGCACCATTTTTTCAAAAAGAGAGAGATTTTCCAATCTATTTTTATACCCTTTCACTCAAAGCACGCGAGGGAGCTAAATCTATGTGGAAAATATACTTCCACAACATATAATATAATATAAAATTAAAATTAAAATTAAAATGAAAGAGGAAAAAAAAAAGATAAAGGAAAAGTAATGAAATTGACTTTCCAACATTGAAAACTCTCTCCAGTTCCAAATATGGTGTTGCTGTCTGGCATTATTAGAGTGTTTTTATTTTTTATTTTTTTTGCTCTTCTTAATTTCAAAAATAGTGAGTATATTTGTTGATGGATACACAACATTTTGTGTCCATGATGTTCCTTTGTGACACATGGCTTTGTAATTTAGTTGGTTTAATAATTTGGATACAGTAAATAGGTATAATTGTTCTTTCCATTAATATTGTCTCCCAAATTCTTCAAAAAGATTGCATTACATATCTTTGTCACTTAGGTTTCTTGATTTGCCAGTCACCTAGTAAATTCCCACTACCCATTTTCAAACACTTTTTTTAGTACGTTTGGCATCTAGCTGTGAATTGGTATACTGCATTACAAGAAGTAGCTTTTCTAAAAATATATATATACATATGAAACAATATATGCATATTTTAAATGTAAAAGCTACTCATTTTATTTTAGTTAGATTGCTTAAATTTTTGTTCAAAGTTGACTTTAACTTAAGCAACAATTACATTTTAGTATTTTACATTGTGAATATATTGGCTAACCAATAACCCAAAAACAAATTAATCCCCCAATAATATTTGGTCTGTCAGAAGAACACACAAAACCCATTGGATGAATATTTCATTTTATGATTTATATATAGGTTAATAAATAAAGACAATGAAAGTGGCGTGGTTCAAGTGATAAAATCATTTAGGCTTGTGCAGACTATATACCTAAAGATTAAAAGTTCAATCCTTAATACTGTATAGTGAGAGTTTACTTTCAAACAAAACTCATTCGACTTAGGTTACTTGGATAATAACGGTAATAGAAAAAATGTGCATTTTCTTTTTATTAAGGCTAGAATACAAATTCCATGTTTGAAAATATTGGCATGAGAGCACAATAAAGTTGTCTATGGATAACAAAATATTTATAAATATAATATATAGTTTTTTTAAAAAACAGTACAATCAATTGTATATGATGAGCAATAACAAAGTCAAATGGGATATGTTTTCCTTTTCTTTTTCTAAACTTTAGGTGATGGGATTAACATCCTTCCACTTTGTCGCCCTCTCTTTTTTTTATCAACTAGTTTATTTATTTTTCATTTTTTTAAAAATATTTTGGTTAAATTTTTTTTCTTATATATAAAAAATATATATATAATTTGATAGTTACCTTCTTCCCTGTGGTTGGAGGGTTCCTATCTCCTTTTTCCTTGAGCCATTGCTTTTGTCATAGGAAAGGAATAATGCCAGTGCTTCCTTAACCCCTCTTTGGGCCCCAATTACGGTTTAATCAAGTGGGCCCATCATGTCTTGGGCCCATATACATACACTCTCCTAGAGACACATAACACAATACAAAACAATTGTTGCGTAAATTAATAGAATGCTGACATGGCATTGCTTTGAGGAGTTGGTGTCGTTGAAGTGGAGACTCGGTCCCACCTAAGTCAGCCACTTTGTAAAAACACTGTAATAACCTCTCTCTTCATCTTTGCTTCTATGGCACACTTATCCTTGTGTTTTTTTTTTGGTGTGGTAAATATTAATAGTTTAGTAGTCTTTTACCTTTTTTCATCCAAATAACATCATTTCACTCCTTTCATCCTCCCTGTTCTTTTCACCTTGCAAAAAGCTTTTTAACCCTCCCTTTGTCCCTTTGGTCATTAGGAGTGTTTATTAGGCTAAAATTAGTCAAGATCGGTCTTCTTTTTAATTGAATTTCTATTGTTTTATGTGAACCAAGAGGATTAAAAACCTCGGCTCTTCCTTGAGTTATAATGAACCTATAAACATAGAGTTCAAATTACACTTGGTTGTTAATCTTGAAAAAATTGCACTCAGTGGTTAAGATTGATGCCTAGATCTCGTGTTCAACTTTGATTCTTGATGATTTGGAAAGAGTTGCCAATAATAAATTTTATTTTAAAGATTACGAGTAAAAAGTACTTTACATTCATCCAACAGTTGGATGCAATACTCTGAGTGTAGGGAGTGAAAGACAGTATTACTCTTCTTTAAACTAAATAACAGTTGATTCAAAACCATATACTTATGATTAATTCAAATAAATAAATAAAACTTATAAATAATTAGTTAATATATAGAGTGTGTGTGAC
This sequence comes from Bocquillonia castaneifolia, assembly GCA_948193215.1. NCBI lineage: Eukaryota > Viridiplantae > Streptophyta > Magnoliopsida > Malpighiales > Euphorbiaceae > Bocquillonia > Bocquillonia castaneifolia. The sequence goes on from CANYLF012381614.1 coordinate 6,156, forward strand.
TATTTAGAAGTACAAAGATAAACACAACTCTTTGTTATATTTAAAAAAAAAAATACTTAGTGTATTGAATTTTATTTTTTAACACAAACTTTGTATAGTAAAAAATAAAAAATGTTATAATTTAAAGAACTCTAAAAGAGATACTCTTAATTTATCTCATCGATGGGGTGTTAATTTGTATTAGTCAATATTAGTAGAAGATGTAATGTTGTAATATATACAAATATAATTGTGCTATAATAAATGATGGAATCAAAATTCGACATTGGAAAAAAAACTTCCACTTACATAATTAGGTCCAGCTAATTAAATTGAGGTGAATGAATAATTTAGATGTAAATATGAGCTTAATTGAATTGAGGTAAATTTGGGGAGACTTGGGTTGTGTTTACTTGTAAAAAAATATTTCAGTTTTCTAGAAAATTATTCGAATGAAAATAAAAATTAGACTTTTGTGTTTAGTTTGGCTAGTTTTATAAAATTCTCACATGAAAACTATTTTCAAAATTTTCACATTTATAAAAAAAAGTGGAAAATAATTTTTTTATTGTTTCCTAAGCTTTCTTCATTAAATACTCTAAATGAAAACTTCGTGGTTTCATGAATGCGCTGCATGTTTTCTAAATTTTCCATAAAAATGAAAAGTTTTCATTTTTTTGAAAATTAAAAAATAAAAATAGTAAATAGTTTTTTATAAGTAAACACAACATTATTTTTATTGTACATGTCATAATTCTAAATATTCTTTTAATATTTTTAAAAATGATTATATCTATGGAATGAGAAAGCATTCAATATTTCTAGACACATTTTAAAAAATAATGATTTAATTATTTAAAGAAATGATCATTTAATTATGCAAAAATGTGGCCTCAACATTGTCTCACGTTTTAACATTGTTTCATCTTTAACTTAGAAATTAGATTGTATTTCCAATAAAACCACTATTTTATATGATAACTACCGCCCTCTTTTTTTTCTTTCTAATCAGGAGTAATTAGTAATAATAATAATAATAATAATAATAATGACAGTTTTGATTTGATTCTTTTCTGGCCAAAAATATAAATTTAACTACTTGATGTAACCATCCCCTAATCTAAAAAGACAAGTATAATTAGGTACGGTTATATATGGTAGTCTATATGTGGACTTGAGGCTCATTAGGGTAAATACATATATGCTTAATGATTTAAATGACCCACTAAAATTATCACATAACTTTTCTTAACCTGGTTTATTTTTTAAAAAAACTTTAGCAAGTAAAACCTTTATTACCAAAGTTCTCAAATATTACCCAAAAAAAAAAAAAGGATGGTGTGTCGTTTACCTTATAATTAAATGAACAAAAGGCCTGAAAGTGGAGGACCCCCCAAACTGTAGCATTGAATGGCTCATAACAGTAAGATCTGCATGGCCGAAAACAGATTTGATTTCGGCCTAAATTAAATTAAAATCTGTTTCATATTGGTCCACTTCAACACATCAAATCAGTTTTCATAACGTTCTAAATGAATTCCCCTTATAGAAAAAAATTCCATAGAAATTTATGCAAGACCTTTTATAATAACTTGCTCAAAATATTGTGCATTGTGATAGACATTATTAATTTATTGTTAATTTTTCTGAAGGACAAATAAAATTATTGCCAATTCCATAAGTTAATATTCCTTCATCCCTACATAGCGAATAAGCATGTGCAGCGGACCCAAGTGCTAGGATGGTCAGCGGTGGAATCAAATTTTTTTTGGCGAGGGGCGAAGTCCTATAAGTGAGGAAACAGGTGAATGAGGGATTTTAGATACTACTTGTTGGTAATTTCGACCGGTAAGAGTGATATTCCATTTTAGCCTTTCCCTACCTTCATCCTTTAATGTACCGAATAATTGTCCATCATAAAAAATAATGAAAAATAATTTTATTGATTTTTACTAACTCTATTTAGTATTCCATTTATATATATTATACATTTCTAAATCAATGTTTTATTATTAATTACACTGATATTATTATTTTCATAAATTTCCTGAGTCTGCAAGTATATGTACATATAATTTCTCTTAATTATGAGATAAATTTTAAATATATTACAAATACTAATTAGAGCATGCATATAAGTATGTTAAAGTTGAATGAGACAGTAGTTTGCATGAATGCACATTGTGGAGGCATCATTAGTTGAGAGAAAGAATTTATAAAAAAGAGAATTGTTATGTATATTATTATAATCTTAGAAAACATTGATTTTAAAGGTTTTGGTGCAAAGTAACGTTGCATGGTACGAGCTGAAGATGAAGTTGGAACTAGAATATATATATATGTATATAGATGGTTTGGATGTTTCTGTTACATGGTATTCAACAATTAAAATAAATAAAAATTGTTGGACCATTTTGTACGTAGTAAATGATTGATAAATATATTTAAATGAAAATAGAAACTGGACGGTCCAAAACAAAACATACTAATTACATGAAACTATGCTCTCAAAAAGACTGTAAAAAGCTGTGTCATTGTTGAAACAAAGTTTGCTTCTGTGCATTAATGGACAAAGAACATTAAGAGGTAGGAGAAGATGAGAGAAATGGTTAATAGTAGTATAAGTTTTTCAATGGCAATCGCAATTAATGAATGGAAGTGACGATATAAACAAGTTATTCATCTTTGCAATGCTACCTCATTTTCCGGTGCCTCTATTTGTAGAAAAGAGGACTTTGTTTCATGATTAGAAGTTGTAAATTGATAAGGGTATTGTTCAAAATTTTTTATTTTTTTTTATTGGAAAACACATGGGAATTCACACACAAACATCATATATGTATTGTAGAGGTTGATGAACAAGTTAAAGGAAAAGACAGCTTTTTATTTGATCCTCAATTTTGTAATAATTATGTCCCTTACAAAATGGAACCTACCAACCGAACAAATTATACAAGCAAAACCACTATTTTATGCAACTCTTCTTCTTTTGTGAATCAAATGGTTCTCTAACCGTTTGTTTGAAAGGAGAGTTGAAAATTGCACGTCCCTTTAATCTTTCTATTGAGAGGAGGATTCCAACTTCAATTTTCAGGTTAATTACAAACGCTGATCCCTCAATATGCAATTATACAAATTGTTATATTTACAAGAAAATTATAATCTCGATCCTAATAATGGATTTTTGATATTGAATTCACGACACCTTATTGTACATAGCATTTAGATTTCTTGTAGATTTTGTATATTGTCATTAACACTTAAAAAAAACACATTATACTCTTTCCATCTTAAAAAGGTGGTCTACTTTCTTACTTTTTAGGTGTCTCACAATATACACTCTACTTTTACCAAATCAAGAACCTTTTGAATTAAATTTTACTGTTTTATTTTCATTAATTACTCACTTTATAAATGATTTCAAAAAGATTAAATATAAAACTCTATTATACATAAAAAAAAATATAAAAGAAAAACTATAGTTATGAAATTGTATTTATCAATTGTTTTTTTGAGTCGAGTTCAAACCTAAACTATCATATCAATTACAAACGTGTTGTCATTAAGTTATACTTTAATATACTTAAGATTTGTGTTTTTAAAGCACAATTCAAACATGACAGCGTTTTTAGAATAGATAAAATATTACTAAATAAATAAAATAAAGATTTGCCTATTAGATTTAAAATAACAGAAGATTCATGTCACGAGAGTAAATTGATTTTAGCAACAATATTTTTAGACTTCACATGCATAAATTCTAAAATCGAATATCACTCCTAATCCCAAAAACTAATAACACATCAATATTTCGGTGGTTTCTATACTTCAAACTTTTATATAAGTTTATGAAAAATAGAAAAAATATATCCATCTGTTAAAATCTGTAGACCATAATGCCCTTAGCCATACCAGACTAACTCTAAAGACCAACCAAGACTTGGTGAACTCTTCCTTTGAAGAAGGTAGGTGGATTTGTTTTGGCCCATGAAGTTCATTGCGTGAATCCATGACCAACATCCGATCCTTTTGTTATTTTTATTTTCTTCCAGTTTCATACAAATCGTTGAAAATAATTATCAGGGGGCATTGAGATAAGAAGTATACACACTAAATTAATACTAAGGGCCAAATCTCAAAACATGAATATAATTATAGTTGAAGTTGTAATGTAGCAAAACCATTAAATAAACAATGAGATAGAATGAGGTTATAATGAGGGGAGGGGCCACAAAAATTAATAAGCAAGTGATTAACCTCCCACAAAGCTACCCCACTTACTTATTGATCTTTGTCTTGCATTTCCATTTGCATGTGATCACCACCTCCTAATTAAATCCTAACTCAACAAGATTCCCACTCATGATTCATTCCTCCTCTTTATCATCATCATACAATTTTTTTTTTTAATTTTTGTTAATGTGTGAACTGTGAAGTACATAATTGATGATAAAAACTTTTTTTATTAGTGAGGTAATCAAGAACTCAGCAAATTGTACTTTTTCTGGTCATGACATGACAACTTTAAACTTAATGGGCTATTAATCCCATTTTCTTAAGAAAAAAATGGCTGATGCCTGTTCACATGTTGTTTTTTTTTCCCTAGATAAATTTTGATTGAGAGTCATGTGTGATTGGAAAGAAACCCCATTAAAGATTTGTGAATTGTGAGTGGGTTTTGTTTGGATTGGAAATTTGTCATTATTTTATAATTTGATGTTAGTGAAAGATAGTAGCAACCCACTAATAGAATGGATCCAATTTTCATTGTCCTTATAGTTGTAGGGTTTGGCCTCCACGAAAACGTATTTACAAAATGACAATGGAACATTCCCCATCATCCTATATGGTCATCAATTCAGAGACTCGCTTTTTGTGCAAGTAATAAGTTTATAAAATAATCGGATCATAATACTATACTAATCATTTGATATTCCATAAAATAATAATAATTGATTATGTCTTTAATCAGGTATTATCATACTTCCCCTTACATTTTTGTCTCGTCATGTATGATTATTTTTAAGCTACCTGGTTTTCTTTAACCAAATGTGGCTGCATGTCTCTAGGACCCGTTCATGGCCTGCATACCTGCTCAGCCACACTATTTTACTTCCAAACCCAATCCAACTCCAAACCTATATTAAACTCAAATTTTTATAGATAGATTTGAATTTTCAATTTTAATAAAAATACAACATAAACACTGTATTAAACTTGAAATTTACGGAGAAATCTGAAAAAATCTAAACCGAACCTATAAACAGTCTACTTGTGAGCCAGACTTGGTAGATCAGAACCGGAGCACTGAAGTGAGACAATCGAAAGCACGGTGAAAGAATTACTATCCAGGTGCGAAGAGCTCGATCCGGTTTAGTATCACGCAATTGCTAGAGCATGGGAGGATTGGAAAACAGATATGTCGCACGATCACGAGCCATTCCACCGACTGATCCGGAGAGATCACTTTCTAAGGTGAGTCTTGTTCGCGGGAGTAAAAAAGAAAAGTAGGAATAGCTTGCCTGAGCAAAAGTCAAGCTTATTCAAGCCCAATACACGAACATTTCTACAAGTCTCACTTTTTATGCCACCTTTCTTAAATTGCTTATATTTGCATGCCATATACATGGAGCATTATACCTGCGTAAAGTTAGATACATTTGCAAATATTTGCTTTTGAAAAGTAAAGTAAAAAAAATGACATGAATTTAATGATATTAAATCGCTAAGTTAAATAACATTCTACTACTTTCAAATCAGATGCTACAACATATTTTGCTGGGAACACCAAGTCCCAACTCTCGAACCAAAGGCCAGGCAAAGCAAAGAGCAAATCTACAACTACTTAGTAAACAAAGGTAACTTCGCCAAGCAACTTCTCAAAACCCATCCACATGAAACGTTCCATCGCCACTGCACTAATCACCAAAAGATGTCAAAACATCATCGGCTTCATAGCCCACCAACTTCTGCATAATCCTAAACGAGAGATGACTCATTAAACCACCTAACTTGAAATTGAGAGGCAATCTAATCTTATCACTAGACACAAGAAAATTCACATTTCAAGTAGGATCAAAATTTCAGGACAATCTCCTCTCCAATAATCATCACTATGGCCCTGAACTGAGTTCAACAAAAACATTTTCAACATCAATCTATACCATGCTGTGCTGTGTATCAATACTAATTTAGGCAAACTCTCGACCTGGAAAGATAACGCACTGCCCATACTAATTTTAACCTGCCTGCAGCATCTGTGGCTTCTAAGAGGACAAAATGGATAACAGTAGAAAGAAAGAAAATGAAAAGAAGAGAAAAAGAAACACTCATATGATAAGATGAGGGATTATACTAAAGCAAAAGTGAGACGAGCATAGATTTCATCAGATTATCTCCCACAGATCCCCAACTATTCCCCATGCCATGATCAGATTTTAAGTTGTTCCAAGCTTTGTAGTGTTGTGGATTCTTGAAACCTGCCTGTAATTGATATCCCAGTTTCTTCCAGTTGCGATGGTGATTTAGCTGGATTTGCAGCAGGACTGGTATTTGGTGGAGGTTCTTTTATACTCTTCAAAGGACCTTCTAATTTAACAGCCAGATCATCTTTTTCAACAGCCTGAGAATCTTCTTTCTGAACTGCCAGATGATGCTCCATTGGGAAAGTCTGAGGATCTTCTTTCCAAACAGCCGGATGCTCCTTTTGAACAGTAGAAGAATCTTCTTTCCAAACAGCTGGATGCTCTTTTTGAACAGGAGAATCTTCCTTCCAAACAGCCAGATTATCTTTTTGTGAATTCAGAGGATCTTTTGGAACTGGTGGTGGAGCTGCATATGCTAGAGTAGCTTGCCTAATGGTGACAGGTGAAGGTGGTTGTGGTATCCCTCGCATCACTTGAGGGGGTAGCGATGGTGGCTGACGTTGAGGTGCAGCAAAAACAGGTACTACACTTCTTATTCTGACTGGTTGAGCCATGCCATGGCAATGTGATCCAAATTGTCGGATAGGGACATAAGGAGCTGCTCCTGCTGCAGGGAATTTCTGAGTTGCCCATAGGTCTAGAGGCGGCGATTGCCGTGGTGGCACATTTCTGTCATTTGTTGCGGTTGATGTTGGTCTGGTTGGCAAAGATCTATCTACTGTTGTTGTTGAAGTAGGTCTATTTCTAGGAGTTGTCTTCGGGTAAATTAAGGGGAGGATTTTAGATGTGGTAGCAGGTGCAGGCTGTGGACTGGTTGGTCTAGGGCTCTGAATTGGGAACTTTTTGGAAAATGGTATTGGAGAGTTGAGGGAGTTTGCCATTGCCATCTTTTCCTTCAGGCGGTAGTTCAACAGTGCACGTGCTATTGTGATTTGTTCGAGTTCATCATTATTCTCCGGTTCAGATGAAGAACTTGCATCTTCTTTGGCCACTGAACATAAAAATTTTTAAAAAATAAATGTACATACATTTACACTTAAAAACAGAAGCATGGCATGAAAATGTTTCTGCATAACTAGAAACGCTATATACATCTATGATGCATGATGTGGACATGGGATGCAGACCCCATACAGTACAGACAGATCAACACAGTAATTCTTCAAAAAATTAGGATTCAACATGGGAGGAACGGATAAACTAATAGATATTTACGCATATAGTAAAACTAGGCGAATTTCCGAGCAAAGTTTTTAAATTTTATTTCATTTTTAAAATTTTTATTATATATATTGATTTTTAAATAAAAACTTATGAAATTAATTGATAATTCTGAAAAGTTCAATTTTTACTCGACCCGACCTCACCTTGATTATAAATAAAATATAAATTTTATTTACTTGACTTTATTTTAACTTAATTTTATTCAATATGGTCTTCCCTTGAATATAAATATATAAATTTAATTATTTTCATCAGTTAAAACTATCAATAAATTAAATTTACATTATAAAGAGTATAAAAGAAAATGTGTTTAGTAAGTATTTATAATATTTTATTGTTATTTATAGAAAAATAAATTTAAAATAATATATTAATTTTTAATCAGTCATATAATTAAATTTTCAATTAACATATTTGTTAAAATAGCTTACT
>CANYLF012381727.1:0-10205 GCA_948193215.1 Bocquillonia castaneifolia
GTGCCCAAGAGGGGGGGGGGGTGAATTGGTGCGGAATTAGAAAATAAAAATTGCTTTGGAGAATAGATATAATTTTATAGTGGTTCGGTCCAACTCTTGACCTACGTCCACTTCTCCCAAATACATAATTTGGGGTTCCACCACCACAAATGGATTACAAGGAGATTTAACAGGCTATCTCCAACCTTTAAAACAAAGATTTCAAAGGCTATCTTCAACCTTTACAATGTGAGATTTTACAGGCTATCTCACGACCTTTGTAATGAAGATTTCACAGGCTATCTTTAACCTTTACAAAGAGAATTATAAAGGCTCTCTTTAAACCTAGAGTTTACCAAGGCTCACCCCAAACCTAGTGTTTACAAAGGCTAACACCAAACCTACCCAAGTGTTTCCCAATCCTCACACAGATTGACACTTGTACAAGGAAGAAAGATCACTCAACCCAAGCAATAAATGCTCTAGAGTTCTAACTACCCACACACAAGAAATTCACAAATTAATTTATTTACAAAGAAATTTAGAAAAATTAATTGCAAGAGTTTGGCTATCTAAGAATGTGTGTTCTTCTTTTAAACATAATTAAGAGGGGTATTTATAGCCATAAACCCCAAAACTAGCTGTTGGAAATAGTTTAAAAAAGGTTTCCAACGGATAGTTGAATTTTTGAAATTTTTAGATTTTACTGTTGCATCTTGGGCGCGAAATACTCCTCGCAGTGGTGAAGTTTGAAAAGTTGTTCAACGGTAACTTTATCTCGGGATTCAGCGAGGCTCGCGGGGGCGAAAGATTTTTCGCGGGCGCGACCAACTTGCGTAGATAAGGCTGTGCTTTCTGTTTCTTTGGTCACAATTTTGCGGGGGCAAAATCATACTTCGCGGGCTTGACAAACTTGTGTAGATAAGGCTGTGCTTTCTGTTTCTTTGGTCACTTTTTCATGGGGCCAAAATTATATATCATGGTAGTGATTAGGCTTGGTCATGAAGGCGATTTTCATTTCGCGTGCACATATAGAAACATAAGTTTTAGCACTATAAAGAAGACATTGTTGCAGGCGTGCTTCCATAATCGCGGGGGTGATTGTGTTCCAAAAAGAAACAGAGAGTTTAGAGCTTTCTGGAGCACTTTGTCGCGACCATGATTTATTTCATCGCGGGGGTGAAATAACCTTACGAAGGCGATTTTCAGGTCGTAGGCGTGATTTATGGGTCCGAAACATTTTCATCTTGTCAACTTGAATTTAATCACTCCTGCACACTTGGAAACTTTGTTAGATTTAAAATTAAGGTTAAGCTTAAAATAAGATAGATTGTAGGTACTTAGGCCAACAACCAGGAATTCATACATACAATCAGGAGATTAAATGAAGTTAGTTCATGGATTATGGAAGGTTATAGTAACTTAAAAGGAAATGAACAAAATGTAAAATATGCTTAAACTGATATATGGATGCTTCGTGGATAGTAGGTTGCCCTTAGAGTTAGTGAATATTACCGCTCTCGGATAGAAATAAGATTCTGGATTGACAGAGTTTCCTTGTTCAAAAACCCAAAGAAAACAGCTTTTGAAAACTTATGAAAAAGTGGAAAACCATTTATTTCCTCTTCTTTAGTTGTTTCTATTTATGTTCTGAATTTTCTCTCTTCATTCTGTCCCTCTCTGTCTCTCCGTCCCTCCTTAACAGTCTAAAAACTTTGGGTATTTATAGGAGAAAAATGAATCACTTTTTAGCAAGTTACTCAACTTGCTATGGGTGTAGGGTGTAGTTTGACACCCTACAGATACATGCATTATGTCTCGAATATGTCTTGTCAAAGTAATGGTCTGGCTGAATCTTTGGGGATCAACCGATCGAATGATCATCAAAGATTCGGACGAACCTTCTCTTTAATAAAAATGAGCTTTGTCCAATTTAGGCCAAGGCCAGGGCTGAAGGTTTGATCGGTTCATCAATGAAATGACTGAATCTTTAATGGGTTAGAAAATACTTTTTGAAATTATGAAATCATTTTCAATCCTTCAACTCATTTCTACAGAGAATAGGGCAATAGAGTGGTCCAATCTAGACTGTATTCATCAATGGGCCCCCGAACTACTTCCACGTACCTGCATCCAAAAATCTAGTGTCTATAGTTGCCTCTACTTTGTCAGAGTTTAGCAATGTCAGTCAATCAAATGAATAAATGAATGATAAAGCATACAAACATAAACATGATGAAGGATACAAAAAAGGATACTACCCGGGAGGTGAATAGTCATCGCCGAAGTGTCGGAGGTAGTTTGTCCCTTGGGTGACAATCATTGTAATTGTCATAATACTGGAGGTAGTTCATCACAATGAAAGGTCTAGGACACTCTTGTTCAGTCTAGATGAAGATTTTAGGACTTTGGTATCCTAAAAGGTGTTGGGGCTGACCCACTAATGTCTAGGATGCTCTAGGCCAGTCTAGATGAAAGTTTCTAGGACTATGGTATCCTAGAAGGTGTTGGAGCTTCACTCGGGAAGGTCTAGGACACTCTAGGCCAGTCTAGACAAAGGTTCTAGGACTTTGGTATCTTAGAAGGTGTCGGGGCCTCTCCCGGGAAGGTCTAGGATGCTCTAGGTCAATCTAGATGAAAGTTTTTAAGACTCTGGTGTCCTAAGAGGTGTCAGGGCTTCAACTAGGAAGGTCTAGGACACTCTAGGTCAGTCTAGATGAAAGTTTCTAGGATTCTGGTATCCTAGAAGGTGTCGAGGCTTCACTTGGGAAGGTCTAGGATGCTCTAGGTCAGTTTAGATGAAAGTTTCTAAGACTCTGGTATCCTAGAAGGTGTCGGGGCTGACCCGAAGGTATTAGGACGGACCCAATGGTGATTTGCTAAATGAGTTGTGGATGGCTTACTAACGTTTAGGCTTCTGAATTAGTGAAGGTAACTCATCGTCGCCTAAAATTTTCTAGAAATGGCTCGCTGCCATCAAGATGTTCTGGATTTTTTCTAAAGGTGACCTGCTATCGTCTAATTATTCTGGAATTTTTTGGAGATGACTCACTGCCACCTGGTTGTACTAAAATTTTTTGGAGGTCTTTCTGAATTTTTCCAGCATGCTTGGCATGGTCAATTTTTGCTTCCAAGCTTGATTGTATCAATTTTAGTTAGACTTGTACTTGTTTGTCATGAAGTTGTAGATTTCTGGGCTAATCTGTAGGATTTGAATTTTTAGGGTTAAAGTGGGCCACCCCACTTTCTTTTTGTAACCGCCAATTTTTTTTCTTCTTCCCTTCTTTGCGTTGGTTGGCTTCCATTTCCTCCCAAGAATTTATTTTCTCTCATTTATGCCCGTGATTGTCATCATTTAACTAGGTTTTTGCTAAACCTATTCTCATTTTCTTCTTCCTCTTATCTCTTCCATTTCTTTTTTTCCTTTTCCTTCCTTTCCTTTACTATGGCCGATGAAAGGGCTCCAATGGAAGGCATCAATTAAGAAGACCCACCAATCCTAAAGGTTGCACCGCCGCCTGTAGACCCTCCCAATCCGTTCTCGGATAGGTCTTAGTCCATTTTCAAGATTGATGATTGTGTTTTCAAGCCAAACATTTGCGGGTTAGAGAGAGGAGTAGATGTTCTTCCTCTGACTAATCTGGGAGCTCAGTTGGGTTATTATGCTTCAATAGATGTAAGTCTTCTCATCACCCAAGATCTTTAGTGAACCTCCTTGGCTGTTGATGCATTTTGGTGATTTCTGACATGGGTTTTAGGTTTACATATTCGGAAGAATCTTCAATGATCATTCAACCAGATCATTGAAGGTTAGTTCGACTCGTTAGGCTAGTTTCAGTTGACCATGTTGTGATCATGAATGTTATATTTATGAGTACTAGGGCCAATGAAGTCCATTTTGTATTTCTATGGTGGTGTAGTGATTTTTGTGATATGTTTTGTAATGCAGGTACTGTTTTTTGGGTGTACTGTGTGTGGAAGTGTTTTCGTGCAAGTGATAATTCGGTAGAATGTTCATTCAGCACGTAAAGGTTTGGATGAATCATTGCTGATCATTCATTTGAATGATCAATGATTCACTTGAATCTATGTCCTGAGACTGGGTAGAAATTGTATTAAGTCCTAAACTCATTCATTTTTGAATTGTGATTGTGCTATCATGTGCAAATGACTAATATGTTTGTTTATGACTGTGTTAGGAGGCTTGCAACCTCGCTATGTGTGTTTTCCTTAACTTTTTCATGTGTTTATGCATTTTATGTGTTTTGGCTTGTCACCATGCTTTTATGAAATGCAAGTGTTGCTCACTGTGATGTTTCCTTTTCCAGAGGAAATTATCTTCCTATTTTTCTCAGTCTAGGAACTTCTTTGCTTCCCAAAAAATGTGGGATATGCTTCCTGAGTCCGTGAAGGGGCGCGTGAGGTAGACTCTTTTGATAACGTTTATTGAGTCTTTCCCAAATTTGCATGGGGTGAACAAGACTAGTTACATGGATTATGCTTCCATATAGGCACTGATAGTGCAATGCATGTGTAATACTCACACCTTTCAACTTCCATGTAGGGAGTATACTCTCACACCTGGAGCCTTTGCTTCTATGACTGGTGTTCGCTATGCCGGCAAGGAGATACATTTTGATGGCGGTATTTACTATGCTTTTGAGGAGGACATGGATGCTTATTTTAGGCACATGTTTGGCAGATCACTAGACTTGCGAGACAATGGCAAGACAGCATGATAGAGTGGTTTGCGACCTTCCCGTTGGTCTGAGAAGGTACAGAGATTGTGCAAATGATAGTGGAGCCTATCACCGAGGGTTGGCATGACCAGATGGCCAGAGTGTTCCTTTTCCACTTGTTGGCAAGCACTCTATTTTTTTAGGAGACTTGCGGTCTGTGGATTAACTTTGTGCCCCTGTTGCGAGACTTTGATCTCATAGGGAGAAATGACTGGGAGTCTGCTTCCCTGGCTTACTTGTATTTGTTGATGGACAAGATTTCAATAGGGTACAAGAAGCTGAATGGATTCTGCATGCCATCCATGTGAGTATATTTAGTTATCTTCTTTTCTTTGGCTTGGGAAGCATTCTCTAACTCTTATTTATTTTTTTGATTTTTAGGTTTGGGCCATAAAGACGGGCTTAGTCACAAAATTTCATTATGTTGTACTTCCCCATACTCTACCTTCTCTTCGTCGGTGGGGTTCTTCTCACTGCACTACCTCATATACCGGTTTGGCTAATCACAGGAAGCATCTGAATGAGCTTACTCATGATAAGGTTTTCAGCAATACTATTATGATTTAAGTTCTGAATTTCATTTTCTAACACTGACTTGTGTTGATTTTTTCTTTGCAGATTGCCTTCGACTGGGCTAGTGATCTGGATCATCTCCCTGAGTTTGTCACTGTATCCATGGTGAAGCATGACAAAAGGTTACTGCATGAGGGATCTGGTTGTAGGATGTGCTGCCTCGGAGAGAGAGTCATGGAGCAATGCTAGGACGAGAGAGTGATGGTTCTTTAGAATCCTCCTAAGGACATGTTTTGGACCCTCCTAATGACTGAAGATGAGGTTGACCATTGGGTGGTTGGTAAGGTTGTTGAAGATTTTCTTGTTGAGGACCAAAGCTATTCAGATTTCTTGGGGGAATCCTTCCTGGGTCTTTTACCTATGCCACTTAGCAAAGCCCTTGCTATAAGTCTTTTCTTCCTTTGTTGCTTTATTTCATGCTTTAGTTTTTCCTGATAAATTTTGGTTGCTTCTTCAGGCTCGTGTGGCTTGTATCACTCTGCCTAACAATATTAGACCTCTCCGGTTGGTTACTGTAACACCTACTGATCATATTGGGACATCTGCTACTAGGGCGAGATAGGGCATGGCTGCCCAACCTCCAGATTCACCTCAGCAAGGAGCTGAGTCAGGTCGCATCATTCCCTTCTTTAACTCATACTTGCTAGATCCTCGAGGGCATGTGGGAACATGTGATCAGGCCTTCCACAGATCATCAGATGGTTATTCATCCAGCACTACTCACATAAGTGCTTCTGATTTTCTCTAAGAATTGCTTTCCTTATCTTGGACTCCCATTACTTCCTTTGATTTGTCATAGGTTTTTGTGGAGGATGCAAATCAGCTGGCTGGCATATTTCAAGCTTGCAAGTACTTGGCCATCGAGATGTGTAGGAATTGGTACAACAACAAGCAGCAATAGGATCAAGAGATAGCCAGGTTAAGGGCTCAGCTTTATGAGCTGCAGGATGTTGTGATAGAGCCTAAGAGGAGGAGTCATCATCTGAGTCTTTAGAGGCACTGGAATTGGGCAGGATTGTCCACCGTGGACTTCACTGATTCATTTTGGCACTATTTGCCATCCTTGAACATTCTCGTTCTTTCAACTTTATTGGGCACTTGTTTAGCCCTTAGCTTGCAGCTTCGTGAATAGTTTTCCATTTCCTATTTATGGTTATGATGCACATGATGCATGTTCCGATAATTTATGAATGTTCTTTTTTCCTTATGCAAAATGTTATTGCAGGAATGGTTTATGCTATCTATTTTTACGTGTATGTATGTATGCAAATCTATGAAACACGTAATTTTTAGAAAAAAAAGTGTTGTTGCAGTGTTTGATGATTCGTTTGGTTCATTAGGGGCACGTAATGATTCGGTAGAATCATTGGTGAAGCTTCGGCCGAATCTATAACTATCTACATGTTGCATTTTTGCCACCTCTTGCTTCTATTGACACGTATGATGCCACTAACCAATTTCTGCTGGCTTCTGTGACTAAGAGGTCTGCTCTGATGCTGCTTTCTGCTCCGGTCAATTTTACCCACTAATGCTCTTGCATGCATGTTTTGGTTGAATATGTATATTTATGAAGAGAAATGCATAAGTTCTCTTTCATCTGTTTCCCTCTTGCTCTTCTTTTCTTTTATCCCATTTTTGTTTCTACTTCTGCTGTAATTCTTTGATGGAATAATGGCTTCTTCTTCTTCTACCACTGCTTTGATGGGATTCATTCAAGAGTTCCTTAATGATAGTCATTAAAAGTGAGGGTACTTGGATATCTTTGCCTTGTTTCATCTTGTTGATTTGAAATACATGAGGATTGATGACGGTTTTCTCTATAATGCTGCCAAGTTCTGGGATTGTAATTGCCATATTTTTCACTTTAAAAAGGTGGAGATATGCCCCTTGCCCGAAGAGTTTGTTGCCATTATTGGTAAGAGATATTTTCCTGCCTCTAATCCTCTAGCTCTACCTAGTTTGGACTTTGACTTCCTCAACTTCATTGTTGGCCTAAGTGCTTTCAATCTAACTTATTTTGAGCTTAACAACCTTTACTTAAGTGTTTGACAAAGTTCCCAAGTGTGTAGGTTGAGTTTCAAGTCATAAAATCACGTGTTAAATAATCCAAAAATCATGACTACGATGGTCATTGTTGCCCATTCATCTCCCATGCAATGACCATTGCACCCGGGAGATTTTGGATCACCCTCGCGACCAAGTTCTCTAGAAAGTGTTGAAACCTTGTGTCTCTCAAGTGCACTCGATAAAGCCAGATCGCCCCCGCGATTCATTTGTCAAGATGATCAAGGCATAGGTCAAGTGTGAGGATCGTGCCCGTGATAGGATCTCACACCCATGGCCCAAGTGGCAGTAGCAATAGCCTTATTCAGGCAATTTAGTCATGCCCACAACATAGCAATCACCCTCGCGGTTCTAGTTTCAAAAGGTTCAAGGCATAGCTCAACCATGATGATCACCCACACGATGGAATTCTAAAAAGAACTAGTAGCCACAACCTTATCTACACAGTTTGGTCACCCCCGCGACCAAGCCATCGCGCCCGCGACACCTAGAGGCAGGAATTGGATTCAAGAGTGTATCGCGCTAGCGATCACTTTATAATATCGATCACCTTTCCATCACCAACTCTATCGCGCCTACGACCTGAGACATCGCCCCTGTGATCAAGTATGGATCTTGAGGAAAACTAGCTGTTGGAAGATTTTATGAATATCGTGCCTGTGACCTTGAGCTTGCGCCCGCAATTTGACATCCTATAGAGCATTTAATGCAGATTTTTCTTGTCATTGGAAACAACTTTAGATATGTTTCTAGCAGCTAGTTTTTGGTATTTTGGCTATAAATACCCATCATAATTATGTCTCAACTAAGCACATTAATTATTTGATAGCTAAACTCTTGCAAATTTATTTCTCTTTATACTTTAAGCATTTACTCATAGAGTTTGCTTGTCTGTGGGTAAACACTAGAGCATTTGTTACTTGGGTTGAGTGATCTTTCTACCTTGTACAAGTGTTAATTCTTTGTGAGTTGGGGAAACACTATGGTTGGTTTTTGAGTTAGCCTTTGGAAAACTCACTTGTAAAGGTTGAAAATAGCGTTAGAAATTTTCATAGTAAAGGTAGTGAGATAGCCTTGTAAATCTCACATTGTAAAGGTTAAAGATAGTCTTGTAAATCTTCTTGTAATCCATTTGTGGTGGTGAAACCCCAAAGAGTTTCTTTAGGAGAAGTGGACGTAGGTCAAGTTAGGACCAAACCACTATAAATCCTTGTCTATTCTCTAAAGTATTTTTTAATTTCTAATTTTGCACCAATTCACCCCCCCTCCTTGGGTATTTCAATTGATATTAGATACTGGGTGATGGCTTTGAAAGCTTGAGACCTTACTTCAATAGAAGTGACTATCCTTATTGGAAATTATGTGTGCAATGTTATTTGGATAATGACCAAATCAATGTTTGGGATCAAGTCATAGAAGAATGGGCTCACTAACCACAACCGTGGGCGAGGTAACAACAATGCTTGAAAGAAAAGATTGGGTTGAAGCACATCATAAAAGCAATAGTAAGAACCATAGAGCTATGTCTATTCTTTTTGGTTCTTTATCTAGAGAAGAATGTGCAAGGGTACAACATTGTACCACTGCCTACTCTATATGGAAAATATTGGCAAACTACCATGAAGGCACAACGGATGTAAAGAACAAAAGGATTAAGCTTCTTATCTACCAATATGAAACCTTCAAGAGGTTGGCCAATGAGAATGTCACCTCACTCACCAACCAAATTCTAGCTTTGGTGGAAGGGCTAAGGAAACTTGGCAACATTTATAATCCAGGTGAAGTCAACAAGAAGATTCTTAGGTCTTTGCCTAGGAGGAAGTTTAAGGCAAAGATTGCTTCACTTGAAGACTCCAAGGATCATTTCACCATGAAAATCGATGAGCTCATAGGTAATCTCCTAATTTATGAGATGAACTACGATGAAGAGACCAAGAAAGATGAAGCTAAGGATGGCCCTAATGAACAACAACTTGTACCACCCTCTAAGAGAGTGATAAGAATGATCAAGGAAAGGGAAGGGTAGGAGGAGAAGTGAGGAAGTCTCCAAGAAGAGTGGCTCCTCATTGAGGTGTTTTGAAGGTGGCAAGAAGGGGTACATCAAACCGGAATGTCCTACTATCCAAGGAAGGCACAAAAAGAGTTTTAGTGCCTGTTGGAATGAAAATGACCAATCCACATTCTCTTTACAAGAACAAGATGAGAATGAAGATGAGAGTGAGGATGAAATTGAAAAATCTTACTTTCATGGCCATTGAGAACTTTTCTAATGAGGTAAATATTTCTTGCCAATCATCTTTTCCTTTTTTTAATTTTAATTGTGATAGTGATGATGATAGTGATGAGGATGATCTCATTCAACTCATCAAGGAGCTTAACTCCCAATGTACTCCCTTCCATTATGAAATGGTTGAAGCTTAAAAGCTTTGTGAAGTAAGTAATAAGGACGTTAATGAGCTAAAAGCTCAAGTAGAGGCACTTAAGCTTTCCTAAGGAGCGCTTAAAGGTCAACTACTAGCATCTCAATTCAAAATCTCTTCATTGATGACTCTTTCTCAAGAGAATGAATCATTGAAAAAAATGAGGTGGAAGAATTAAGAGAATCCATTACCAAGTTTCAGAAAGGCAAGGAGAATTTAGATACCTTATTGGTGTCTTAAAGACCTACCCTTGTGAGACATGGCTTGGGATTCAATGAATGCTCAACTTCTTGTGGTGTCGCTAGAGCCACATTTGTTAAATCATCATCACCGCCACAAACCTCTAGTGTTGATGTGGCTAAGACTAAGGGACAAAAGCCTAAGTCAAAGTAGAGAGATAAACCATCCAATGGTTCTTTGGCCAAGAAGC
>CANYLF012382188.1:0-13262 GCA_948193215.1 Bocquillonia castaneifolia
TTTGGAGTTCTTGGAAATCCGCCTCTTGTTGTGGGAGACAATTTTCCATTTTACTTCTATCCCTGTTATGTTGTCCAACTGTCATTTTTTCTAGGAGAGCAGTCACTCCCTCACTATCTCCTTAGGCGGTTATCTTCCCCTTTAATCGTTTCCCACGCCTTGATCTTCCTGAAGCACGTCTTCAACCTTCAAAACATGGTTTTCCTATTTTGGGTTCTTTTTTCGCTCAACTTCCTTCATCCATTCCTTACGCATTTGACATTTTAGGCACCAACATGTACTAATTTTGATTTTAAGATGTTCTTGGTAATGAATTTTGAATTTAAGATTTACATTTATTAATTGGTATATTGATTTTTTTTTGGTTATCACAATGAAAATTACATATTAATTTCCTAAATTAATAATTCGTGTATAAAATTGTAAAAAAAAAATCAAAGTTCAAGATTTCTTTTACAATGAGTCAAAACGTTGCGTTTTGACGTGACACTTATATGGATTTAGTCATCAGATTCTGGTTGCCACGTGAACTATTTTTCATCGGATTATCGATTGGTGCATTGAATTGTAAAAATTAAAAAGTTCGTACATACAATTGCTAAAATTAAAATTAAAAAGATGTGATTAAAACGCAAAAACGCAAAAGGCGCTAATGGTCATGAAATTTTTTACAAATAAGCCATTTATTTTTAATAATTATGAAACAAAATTAATTTCATAAAATATAAATTATATGTTTTTTAGGAAAATATAAATATAGAAATTTTCTTTTAGATATTATATTAATAAAAATATTTTTTCCATTATCATGAAAAAAAATATCATCATTACGAAAAAAATATTTTTGTAAATTAAAATAATTTTTCACAAAAACATAGGTGTATGGAGCTGGATATTACTTTATGTTATTTTAATATTTTTTATTATTAATTGGTAACCCGCAATCACATGTTAAAGTAACTTTTGTTTTTTTTTTCATATTTTAATAGATTTTATTGCGTGACATTTTTTTTATTGGTTTATTAAAATATGTGTGATACTTTATTTAAAAATAAAGTAACAGCATAATTCGCCATTTAGTTGTACTTTTAAAAAATAAAAAGTATTGACCCATCGGTTATATCATCTATCAGATACTATCACGGAAGCTGGTCAGCCAACTGGGGTTAGACAAACTGATAAGTGAACCGGTCGTCAGCTGACCGGTTCAAGCTTGGGTTTGAAAACATTGCATATGATTAAGGTTAATAAGGCATAAAATTAAGAATTTAAGGGGCTAAATATGAATATTAAAAATTGAAGGGCCGATAAGAGAAAGTCCGACGGTAGACAAACAAAGAGTCAAACAAAACGAAAGACGTAATTACCAAAGACTTAATTGACTTGACAGAGTCACATAGACTTGGTCTTTTGCAGTGTTACTTACTGTTTCTAAATTTATCATAAGAAAATAAATTTATGGATCCAATTGGTATCTGAATAATCAAAGAGAAGGAAAGGAAAATGGGGAAGAAATCATCTTCATCTCTATTACCAGTTTCAAACACAAGTAAAAGAGGCTTGATTCGAACAAATCGCCTTGTTCTTTTCATCTCTGTATTTGTCTTTCTCACTCTGATCCTTTTGGACCGCCACTCTATTTCTCGTGACCACCAGGTCCGCTAGCTGCCTAATCTCTAACCCTTCTCATTATTATTGCTATTATTAGTACTGAATAGTGATTCAAATTGTGAATTTTCAGGTACGAGTGTTCGAATTAAAAGAGGAATTGAAAGAGTTAAACAGTGTGATTGAGGATTTCAAGAAGAAGAAGAAGGAGGAGGAGGATGCCGATCCAATTAGTGTCGAAAGAAGAGAGAAAGTGAAAGAGGCAATGGTTCATGCTTGGTCTTGTTATGAGAAGTACGCTTGGGGTCATGATGAACTTCAGGTTTTATTTTATTTTATTTTAGGCATTCATTGTTTGGTGTTCAGTTATTTGCTTGAAAAGATTCTGTAGAATTTACTAATTATAATTCAATTCTTGTTCTTCAAGTATCAGACTTTGTGTGCCTACTTGTGCATGATTTCCTTCTTAATCAATCTTTTATTGTTTTAAGTTAGTAATGTCTGAATATCTGTATTCTGTGGTATTGATATGTGTTTTTACCTTTTACCATATCTAATGTCTGTCACTAATAAAGTCAATTCTGATTCTATAACAGCCACAGACGGGGAATGGAGTTGATAGCTTTGGTGGACTTGGTGCAACTTTAATAGATTCTCTGGATACATTATTCATAATGGGCCTTCATGAACAGTTCCAAAGAGCTAGGGAGTGAGTTTCTCTTCACTACAGTAACATTCACATTTACCCTTTTACTTTTGTTTTTTTAAGCTCTATGCATGATATAATCAATTGTGCTTGTATGATTCCTTTAATGCTAATTTTTTTGAAGCGACAACTTTAAGAGTTTCTATTCTATGTGATTTTTATCTCTAGCGTTTCTTTTTCTACACTAGAGAAGTGATAAATGGGCTTAATGATATATTATTGCAGGTGGGTTGCAAACTCATTGGATTTTAACAAAAACTACGAGGCTAGTGTCTTTGAGACAACCATAAGGTTGCATCACAAGGTTTTAACCTTTTTATGTTATTTGTTCTTGTGTTGGATTGCAACCGGAAGGGATGCATACAATGTGTTCTACTTTGTAATTCTCGTTTCTGCTTGAATCTAGAGTTGTAGGTGGGCTTCTTAGTGCATACGATCTCTCTGGTGACAAAGTGTTTCTTGAAAAGGCAAGGGATATTGCAGATAGGCTACTACCTGCATGGAATACCCCTTCTGGAATTCCTTATAACATAATTAACTTAGCACATGGGAATCCACACAACCCTAGGTGGACAGGGGTGAGTTTTTAACTTTGCCTTTTCCTTTGCTTTTAGGATTGAAGTTTTTTTCTGCATTGCACTTTAACCTATCCATGCTATGGTGAGCATTTCTCTTGTTCTTAGGTGAAATAGGTATGAAGTCTTAGAAATTGATTGCAATAGGTATGTTCTGAAAAGCTTTTGGTTGTTAGCTGGCAGTCCATATGACCTTGGGAGATCGGAGATAGCTTAATATTCATCTTTGCTGTCCATCTGATGCATGCAATTTAATGGAGACTGTAGAGTTTGATACTGTCTGAGATATCCCTTGAAATAAGATCCAAAATGTACTTTAAACCAAAAGAAAATGAAGAAGAGGCTGAAAAACGTTAACCTTTTAGAAAGAATTGCACATATAGATAATTCATCAATATTTAGCATTCTATGCCAACCAGACCAAATAGTTATAACTTATAAGTTTCCTAAATAATTTTATGATCTTCTCCATAACAACAAATATTTGGAGCAAATTTATAGCAAGTCCCCTGATGCTAGATGAGAACCATTCTACACCTTGGCCTGTTGAAATGAACATAATTAAATTTTCTGAATAGAAAATGCTATGTCATCTTGTTGTTTTGAATATTGCTAAGGGAGACTAGAATGAATTTCTTCTCCAAAGAAGCTAGTTTGAACTTTGAAAGTTTTGTTTTCTAACATCATCTCTTTTATATTTGTCTATTGATGTATTTACTCATATTCATAGTTTCTAACATTATCTCCTTTTCATAGTTTAGTTTCCTTTTTATTTATATTTTTTTTATTTGCAACGATGTGTTGACATTCATTGATTACTTTTCTGTTTGTGATTATTAGATTTTGAAAGACAAGCTGAGACTCTGATCAGAAGAGTGAACTTAAGAATTAATTTAACAGATAGTAATTATGTTTCTCCTTTCAATTCTCTACTAGAATTCTAATTGACGCTTCACTTGAAAAGTTTGTTTGGTCAAAAAAATTATTGTAACCAATAAAATTTTGTTTCATATAAAACATCAGAGAAAAATTTAAACAAACTATTTATGGGTTGCCATCTAGTTACTATTATCATTTGGATGTTGGGATCTTTTTTTTTTGAAAAAAAAAATGCAATTATCATATGCTGCTAAATGTATAACCTTGTCTGTTCTTTTTCATCTTGTTGTTTCAATAGTATGCAGATATAATGGAACACTAACTAATTCCACTCTGTTTGAAAATTTAAAGAAAAAAAAAGCAGGAGATGTTAATGTGTATGAATCCATTTAGCATCCTATACTAATTTGGGGTTAGAAAAAACAAGGGTGTTAATAGGTTAACTGACATAATTGTTTAGCTCGCATTAATACTCCATATAAATGTACTCCTAGAGAGTTTTGAAAGTTACTTTCCATCATTCAGCTCCTCTACGAAACCGAAAGCATTATGCCATCAAACATGCTTGTCTACATGTGCAGTTGCCACTTTAAAGTTACTAAATTTTTTCCCAGATGATTATATTTGTATCATTGTGAATAGTTTTATTAAGCATTGAACTTCAGCTTTCTTACAGCTCTCTCACTCTTCTGCCTGGTTAAGTTGACAGGATAATGCTCTAACCTTGAGATTATTCTTCTAATACTTGTAGGCGTTATTCCATATTGTCTGAACAAGTTTTCTAAACTTCTCCTGAAAATTAATAACCATAACTGAGTTTTAGGTTACATGTTGATTAAAGTTTAGTGCATTAATGATACTCTATTTTTCCCTGTTTTCTGGATCTCTAAGTTGTGACATGTGATATACGAGTATATCTAAAGGGTCATTTCTTTTATATATGAATATTTCTTAAAATGTCAGTTATTTCTTTTTATTTGTTTTTAGTTGTTATTTTAACTTTTCAATTTTCGTGCTTTTAGGAAAATAGTATTCTGGCAGATTCTGGAACAGAGCAGCTTGAATTCATAGCATTATCTCAAAGGACAAAAGATCCCAAGTATCAGCGGAAGGTATCCATTATGTTATGATTATTTACATACTGAAATGTCACCTAGTGATCATCCATCAGTTTGCAGTTCTTTCATGTGCAGTAAATGACTCTCTCAACTAGCATTGCTAGATGTAGCATCCAAGAGCTTTCATGTGCTTTCTGTAGTTTATGTTTGCTTTCCGTAAAATTATCTGTACTTTGTTGTTTCAGGTGGAGAATGTCATCAAAGAGCTTCGTAAAACCTTTCCTGCTGATGGCTTGCTTCCGATATATCTTAATCCTAACACTGGAAAGTCTTCATACTCGGTGATTACATTTGGTGCCATGGGTGATAGGTATTGACCCTTGAAACTGAGTCATATTGAATTAGTTTTAGGGAAGGGGGGAGGGTACTGGGGACATTATTGGTTGAGAGGTTTTGGGGTGGGCTTGGTAGGAGGTGGTGGTGGGTGTCATATGCAATAACCAACATGTAGAATTTTCCATTTGGATGGATGGCTTTAAGTGTTAGCCATTACTCATTTACTTTATGCAATGTTTTAGTTTAAGTACCCTCACCTAATGCTTATCATTTCTATGGGCTCTTTTTCTATGAAATTAATGACCTGATGGTCATTACATGATGGTGTTGACAGTCCCTTTTCATTGGACCTGCTTTACTTTTATTATTTGAGGTTTATTGCATAAATAAAAATATGCATTTATCATTTTTTGTTTTCTGGTGAAATTTATTAAATTCTCAATGTAGAAAAAATGAAATTCTATTTGAAGGCGAAGAAATGATCAATTAAATTAAGACATTGACATTTCTTGTAGTGTCTTTATCTTTGATGTAACTTCCAATTTTAGAATACAAGTTCTCATCTCTGATGATCATAACCATTTTGTAACATTCATCCTAGATAGTTCTCTGACCACAGGAGCACAACTATGATGTGTGTCATGGTAGATGTTACAGTTAAAGCATGAGTTTGCAAATTTAAAGCAATACATGAATTTATTGTACCCTCCAACTATGACTTAATATTTAGTTCCCCAAATAGGTCCTGGTTTACAAGAAATTCTCACATAGGAAGAGATGCAATTTCCGAAATTTTCTTTTTTTTTTGCTTGATGTCTTTCCTATTCAGTTATTGCAGTTAATTCTTAGGATTTTATTTATCTAGATTCCCTAATAGTATTGTCTAATCACAAAAACTAGGGTTAAAGGGTTTTAGCTAACTTACTCTGTCGTGTAACTTTAACTATGTAAATGCTATCTTCTTATGGAAAAAAAATAAGCAGAAAATTCAGAGAGTTTTGAGTTCCTAAAACTCAAGTCCTTTTTAACGAGCCCTTACCAAGAGATCATAGGGTTCTCTCGAACAGGCCCTAATTTATTGTTAGATTTATAGTTGAATTATCCCCATAACTAGATTCTAAATCTGGAATCATAGCATTATTTTTCTTTGAGAAAACTATGTTTATCTCCCCTTTATAAATTGCTTGTTGCATGGCATTGTCATATAGCAACTTGATCTGGGTAAGGAATATCTGATTCATGCATATAATCTTTTGTAAACTGCACATCAGTGTTCTTTACATTATATTGAATGTTAAATTAACCAGATGGTTTTAGAATTAATGTAGAAGACCAGCCAAATTAATAATTCCTTCATCATTATGTTGATTATTTTTTGAACTTAATTGCAGAGTTCTAAAATAAGGAATTGTTTTCAATTTTTATAGTTCCAAAATAGATGATTGTCATAGCTCTTTCTTCTTGCAGCTTTTATGAATATTTGCTCAAAGTTTGGATACAAGGAAACAAAACAGAAGCTGTGAAGCATTACAGGTATTAACATCTTTTTGTTTATTTTTAGTTTATGTCACAAGCATGATTGTATCTGGATCCATTGTGAAAAGCAGGCCATGTGTAAATCTGTCTCACTATGCACATTATGCATAGGAGTGCAACCAGTTAGCAGGTGGCATAGGTGATTCTAACTTCACTATTTGGTATTTCAAAGATCCCAGAGTGATTTTGTATTTCTTAACCTATAGAGCAAAAATGAGTGAATAAATAATTGGGAGCAAACTAAGCAAAATGATAATTTGTATCCGTTTTGTGCTATTTTTTACCAAGTCCACCCTAACATCTGCTCTTAGAGCATCCCCAACAATATTCTTCATTTGGCTCCTAAATATATTATAAATAACTCATTCTCTATTTTAACTTGTTTAGAAATTTGTGTTTACTCCAACAATCACTCCTTATACATTCTCTATTTTAATTCTTTATTAATAAAAGTTCATTTTAAATTTTCATTCAAAATTTAAAACAATTAAAAGAGATTAAAAAATAATAAATAATATTTAGGAGCTCTTTTACACTCGATAGGAAGAGCCACTATTCAACTCCTATAATTTTTGAAGGAGGAGGATAAAATTAGGAGCTTGTTGGAAAAGAAAAAAGCCAAATACCCTCTCTAATTGAGAGAAGGAGATTGTTTAAGAGTTACCTTGGTGATGCTCTTACAACACCATTTGGTTTCCTGCCAAAACATTCCTCAATTTACTGCTTGCTTAATGCTTGTTACATGCTTAACAGTTAACATCTTTGTAAAAGAATTAAATTTAAAACATCCTCTCTCTTTTTAGGAAAAAAACCACAAATATATAAAAGAAATGTTTGTCACACAGACTGATGCACATGACTCAACATGGTACATAGTGGCATCCCCTGCTACTGCTTCAATGTTATCATTATTTTACCGTATGACTTTTCAGTTTTTGCTTATTTACCATTTATATCACTGTCCAAGAAATATTCTCATCTTTAAAAGTTAATTTTAGTATGAGGACTGTTTTGCATGTTTGTGTGTGTTTTATGTATATATGTATAAAAGACTAATTTATTGTTGTTGTCTTTTTCATCATCATCATTGTAATTTTCAACTTCTTACACCAGTATTTCATTTAAAAAACACTTGAATGAATCTCTATGCTGAAGAATTCTGTGTAAATGAATATTACAAACAGAGAAATGTGGGAGACATCAATGAAAGGGCTGCAAAGCTTGGTTCGAAGAACAACACCTTCATCCTTTACATATTTATGTGAGAAGAGTGGAGATCAGATGTCTGACAAGGTATATATTAAATGATTTCTAGAATGTTTGAGGGCTGAGTTGTTACGAGTTCTGAATAATATCCTTTTGCATGTAGATGGATGAATTGGCCTGTTTTGCTCCTGGGATGTTGGCATTAGGATCTTTTGGTTATGGTGCTGGTAATGCTGAAAAAATGTTATCTCTTGCAGAAGAGGTATTGATTTAATTTAGTAATTAATGTTTACCTTTTTCTGCTTTCGAGTCCTTTTTATTTTGTTTAACTAGAACTTTAACAAACTGAAAGCCATCCAAGCTTAGAAAGTATACAGATTAAAGCTTTTGGAATGTTAAACTCCATTTTTATATTTTATTAATTTCATTGTTAGTTGCTTTACCTATCAATTTGTCATGCCACTTTGCTGTTTGGTGAGCCTGTTTTCATGCAGTGTCTTTGCCAATTTTCCTGAAATAAATAGATAACGGATCTCCATGGTTATGCCAAAAAATGATTAAAATTAGAATACAACTGTTTTACGGTCTTGGTGGGCACACTTGAACCTCAAATCCTGTAACCGAGAGAAAGAAATGTGCTTTACGTATGAAACAAATAGCCACGGCCTAGGCTCAAAAGGTGCAAGCCTATCACTCAATGCCAAATATTTTTAACTTTTCCCCTTCCAATAGGAATTGTTTATTAGTCACTAGTTCTTAATCAACATCTAACCAGCAATAACAATTTATAGCTTGTAGTAATTGTAATGGTTTGCCTTAGGTGAATTTTATAGAACTTCATACTTGAAAAGGTGGTGTTTGACTCTTAATATCTTTATAAGGCTTGTGAAGTGTAAAAGGTGGCAAATAAATGGAGGACCAAAATATCATGTAGTTTCCTCAGATGTGTAAATGCATTATCATGTAGTTTCCTCAGATGTGTAAATGCATAGTCCTGTGCTATATATCTTAAGTATTACAGGGAACCCGAGGATGTGGTAGTGTGAAAGTTAAAAGGTCCCTTTTGATAATTTGGAAATTTCAGGATCAAGTGTAGCTAAAATTTTTAAAGCTTAATAGGATGTATTAACCTTTTGCCAGATCCAATTTACCCTGCCTTCATCTGATTAATCTTTTGGATTATCTGTAAGGCTTCTAACTTTCAAAAATATGTTATCTTGAGAAGGAGCAATTTAATATCCTCCTATGAATTCCTTATTTGGCAGAGAATGATG
The DNA here is from genome assembly GCA_948193215.1 of Bocquillonia castaneifolia. Lineage (NCBI taxonomy): Eukaryota > Viridiplantae > Streptophyta > Magnoliopsida > Malpighiales > Euphorbiaceae > Bocquillonia > Bocquillonia castaneifolia. The sequence goes on from CANYLF012382188.1 coordinate 9,179, forward strand.
ATTGTCATTTCCATTCCAAACTGAAAACTGCTACATTGAGCAGAGGATTATGGAATTTTTCAAGCACACGAGAGATATGATGTGAAATTTCAGCATTGATGGATGCTTGGTGTTTGGATGGAGTCCTTTTCAGTATGAGATGATGAACGGAAACAATAGACTGGTGGTGAAAAAGAAGTCCTGGTATATGTAGACAATAAGAACCTGTTCTGGAGGAAATGATGCTTGAATGGGTGGAGGAACTTAGTGGCTGTATCTAGATATTTGATATATCTTGCAATGAGATGGAATCATGAAGCTTTCAATAATAATGCAGAAAAAAAACAGAAGGATGAAATTTCTTTGCTGTCAGCGTCACTCTCACTATTGTCATCATCCTTGACCTAACCATCATTATAGTTGTCCGAGGACCTCAGTACGTCACTCTGACAAAGCATGCCCATCCAGGCAGAAAGAGATGCAGCCTTTACATAGACATCTCAAAGCAAACTAATTTGCCATTAACTACTTTTCTCTGTCAGACCCAATAGCTTGTACAAGCAAAGTTGGTTAAAGCAGCACGAGTAAATCTTAGGGACTGAAAAAATTATTTTGCATGGTTGTTCAGTCCATCAGTCTTCTTCTTATATGTTTGTGTGGTAAGCTTTTTTAAATCATGTTGCTATATCTGTTTCACCTTTAACTGGAGTCTTTTTGTCTGTCATGTAGCTCGCATGGACTTGTTATAATTTCTACCAGTCAACGCCTACAAAATTGGCTGGAGAGAACTATTTCTTTCATTCTGGACAGGTTTGACAATCTTTTCTTTTTCCTGATAATTTCCATGGAAGTCGTTGAAATATATGTGCTTATTGCTTAATGTTAGAAGATTTGTAAAATTGTAGGACATGAGTGTTGGTACTTCATGGAATATATTAAGGCCTGAGACCGTTGAGTCCCTGTTTTACCTTTGGCGTTTGACTGGCAACAAGACTTACCAAGAATGGGGTTGGAATATTTTCCAGGCATTTGAAAGGAATTCTCGCATAGAAACAGGATATGTTGGACTTAAGGACGTAAGTCATTTCTAACTCCAGATGATAACTAACTTGTGTGGGTGTATTGTGTACAACAATTTTGCTGCACTAAAAATGGGAAGTTTGATCATGTCGTGGGAATGCCAGTCTTGAGTCTTGACTATACTGCTTTTGGCGGAGACTCTTCATTTTTAATAACAAAACAAAGTGGCAGAACTAGAGAATGGATTTTAGTGATGCTGTACTAAATTTATGATTTGATATGAAAATTTGAATTTGAATTTTATTTTAATGTTTTAAGGTGTCAAATATTAAACTTATAGTTTTCATTGCAATAGAAAAAAATATATATGGTACCAAAAAAATAAGAAACATTTTTTTTTTACTATAAAGACTTGAATAAAAATTTAAGAGAGCCAGATATAATAACTATCATAATTATATGGAGCTAAGTGGACATATAAAAGGACTACTAATGATATATATATTCTAACTATAAGAGCTTTTCTTCTTGAAAAACAAACTGAAAAAGAAATTGTAACAATTTAGTTGGAACTTCAAGGGGCAAAAAAAAAAAGCTTATAAAAAAAAATGATGGTTATAGAAATTATTACTCTAGATTTCAGCATGGATTTGATTCGGCACTGCATCATTGGTATTACACTTTAGTTCATCTTATCATAGGTCATTAATATATGGTGACAGGTTCAGTCATACTAATCTTGTAACTATGAATCTTAAAAGTTTGGAGCCATAGTGACAATATTCCTGAATATATTTGAGTGACTTGAAAATGAGAATGCATGCGTAGATAGTTGAATCTAATGGTTCAGTGATTATACAAAAAGTTAGTGCTCTTTGGTATGGTTTCTGTTGTAGAGGTGTGCTTTTGTTTTCATTAATGAAAGAAGTTTGTGCAATCAAAAGCAAAGCGTGGTTTTGTTCTGCAATGGCTTCGTAATTGGATCATAGTGATACAGCACTCTGAAACTACAGCCTCTTGTCTGTGTACTCAGGTGAATACAGGTGTCAAAGACAACATGATGCAGAGTTTCTTCCTCGCTGAGACGCTTAAATATTTCTACCTCCTGTTTTCACCTCCATCTGTCATCTCTCTGGACGAGTGGGTGTTTAACACAGAAGCCCACCCTTTGAGAATTGTCACTCGAGACGAAAATGTTCAGATTGCTGGGCAGCAGAATTTTCCATTTCAGTTTCCTGGTAGGAAAAAGGGTCATTTAGGGCATAAATAGTTCGTCAAGATTTTGCAGATTGAGCTCCGTTGCCTCTTTTCTCGCATACACGAGGCTTAGGCTCCAGTGCTCAATTATCCACATCTCCAATCCCTGTAATGCAAGTGCCTCAAACAGGTAGATGAATGATGTCAACTCTAATTTAAACAGCGGAGGCAACTCTAATACGAACAAGAAGCTTTGTGCTGGCCCTTCTTTTTTTTTTTTGATTCAGGTGGATCTCTTTAATAAAAGTACAAATAAGCATTTAGTTTAGTAGATAATTGTTACTAGAAGTTTATTAAACCACAGATTAGTATGTAGCAGTTTATCAAGCAGTTTCATTTGTAATTTCTTATACAAACTCTTAGACACGCCCTTTACTTTATAGAAATGATTCTGTAATATTTGACCGAATCAATTTATATGTTGGTCAGAATCAAATTTTGATGTTTCTTAAAGAAACTAACATGATTTTACCGGTCAGTCGAGTTCTTGGTTTTGAATGGATGCAGAACTGAACTTGCGTGATTGAGGTGGAGCTTGCCATTCATTGTTATTTGTTACTATTTTTTACATTTTCTTTTTAGATGATGTTTAACAGCCCAAATTGAAACAATTCTGTCTGTTAACTTTTTTTTAGGGAATTCTGTCTGTTAATTTCAGTTTATTTTGTTTTTCAATATATATTAATCAATCATCTGTCAATTTTTTTTGTTTATAATTTACTAAAACACTCCTCTTGAGTCGTTCCAAATTTTGGGACAGGCAAGACCAAATATCTGCATTTTTTATATATCTTTGCTAGTTGAAATTAATGCATCTCAATATATATTTTCTTCATCAGAGAATTCTTTTGTTTTTAATGAAGACAAAAGTTTTTTTTGGATAAAAGTTTTGTCAACAACATAAAAAGTAGACTGGTATGCAAAATGTAATTTTTGCTACTTTCTTTTACATATTTGTTAACAGTTACGGTCTCCACTTTAATGAGAAGTGCAAAACATCAAATTCTGATTATTTTAAAGCTGTCTGTTTTATATATAGTAGTACTACAATATATGGAAAGGGAAAAAGAAAGTGAAATTAAAATAGGATGGATCATTAACTACAACTACTAATTAACCAGCGGATAATGCTAAATAGACAGAATCTGTCTAGACAGAAGAGGAGATTTTTGTCTTTTTACTATTAAATTGAAGGGCAGTAAATACACTTCGTAATTCATGAAAAATATTAGGACGAAAGTGACCCTATTTAAAAAGAGCCATGTTTAACTTGTCTTGGGATTACTGCAGCTTGTCCACCTGACGTGGCGGGTAGACAGCTAGCATTTTTTATTTGATTGTAGTTATATACTTACAAGATGGTCCTCATAATGTGATAACCATTACAATTATGTCCACAAATGATATGATTAAAAGTAAAACCTTAACAAATATTAATTTAATCCTTACCAATATATTTATTCATAAGATAAATTTTCAATATGAGTTTCTTGTATCTTTCTTATTTAAAAAATATTGTTAATAATTTACTCTATATTTTATTAAACAATTAATAAATATATCTTATTTTATATTATTATGTATAATAATAAATAAGAACCTAAAATCAAATAAATTTACTCACTTATAAAATATATAATTATTTTTTAAAATAATGTAGATCAAAATTAAATAGCAAATTTTAAATACAATATTAACTATACTCTCAATTTAAAATGGAATTAAATTCTTTTAGTACTCATTAAATTTTTAATTACTATTACTAATGATAATAAGATCTTCAAAATCAAACCATATGTCGAATTGGTGTTAAGTCCATAATTTAACC
>CANYLF012382226.1:0-10945 GCA_948193215.1 Bocquillonia castaneifolia
ATTTTCCCACGAGCTCGTGTACCTTATTGGAGTTTTGGCCGATTTTCGTGTATTTCACAATGATCACTATTCATCCACAACATCGTTGCACTATTCACAACGATCGTTGCAACCCTATTTTCAGAGAAAATTTATTTTCGAAGGGAATTTTTATTTGAATTTTAAATCAAGAGTAATTACTATCTTTATATATATTAATCCGTATTATATTGTGTTAGATTCGGGTCGTTACAATTCCGACATGGGGATCATAGATTTTTGGAATGAGATTTCTGTTGCTCCTTGCTTTTTCCTAGGTAATACCGCTTCTAAAACCCTTCAAAACCTTGGCCACTTTGTGTTGCACAAGATTATTTGTAACTCTGTTCATGCCAAGAAAGAAGGCAATGACAAAATTACAAATAAAGATCTTTTGTTTATGCATTGTGCAATCACACCAAACACTCCAATTCAAACTTCTTATTTCTTTATTGATCACCTTCTTCACCTTAAAAGATCCAAAGGATCCGCCCTTCTCATTGGGTCCTTTGTGTCTCAAATAGCCTATTTCTTAGCCTTTGACCTCACAAGACCATAAGCATATCCCTTATCCAAGCCTGTTTCTTTCACCAAAAGGATTATGGACATTGCTTTCTTCACCCAAAAAGCTCTGATTGTCTCAAGAAGGCCTGACAACACTTTCGAATACCTTGGGGCTACATTGGGTAAATTAGAAGGAAAGAGGGGTCTTGAGGAAGAGGAGAAAGAAAAGGAAGGGGAAGAAGCTGAACCAAAGGCCAAAAGGGCCAAAAAAGGAAAGAAGGGGAAGGAAGTTGAAGAGGAAGAAGAGGAAGATGATGAGGTGGCTAAAGCCAAAGAATTGGCTGAGGACATGGTCACCGCCCTTCAACATATTTTACTAAGGATCGAGAACCAAGAAACCAACCTTAGGAATTTTAGCATCAAGGACCAATCAAGGGATCATGACCTCCAATGCATCCATGAGGACATTCAACAAATTAAGGAGAAGTTGGGCCTTCCTCCTTGCCAACATGATGATACCAGCCCCCTTGATTGGCATGCATAGTGTTTTTAATGTTTTCATGCATTCATCATTTCATTTTTTGCTTCATATGTATTAATGATTAATTAATGAAATGATATATTTTGAGCTTATATTTTTTCATCTTTTTGTTTCCATCTTATGCATTTGTTTATCTTTATCAAGATTGCAATCCTTTTCTAATGCATGGGATATCAAATTGTTTCCTTGTGCTTTATTTAATTATCAAATTATACTCTAATGTTATGTTTTTGAGTTGACAAAGGGGGAGAAATTTATGGTTCCTAGATTCCACATTACCTTAAGCAAGAGAAGGAAAATGGATGGATTGGATTGAAATTGACCTTTGGACTTAAAATTGGACATTAAGTAAAAATTGGTAAAACCCATGTACACTTTCCTTAGCTTTGGATTCTAGCTACATTGCTTTGGTAAGGTGAACATATTGAGGGGGAGCAATTTCCATCAATCACACATTTACTAAGAACTTCATTCCTTATAATTTTTTATTTGGTTGTCAAACTCAAAAAGGGGGAGATTGTTGGCCTAAGTACCTGCAATCTATCTTATTTTGAGCTTAACAACCTTAAATTTATATTTAACAAAGTTTTCAAGTGTGTAGGTTTGATTAAAATCAAGTTGACACGATGAAAATGTTTTGGACTTGTAAATCATGACAGCGACCTTAGGATCGCCTCCGCGAACGTATTTTGCCCATGTGATGAAGAAAATCATGACCGCGACAAAGTGCTCCAGAGAGCTCTAAACTCTCGATTTCTTTTGGAAGGACAATCACCCCCGCGATTCTGACATCACGGCCGTAACAAAGCCCTCTAGATAATGCTGAAATCTCTATTTCTACATGTGCATGTGAAATAAAAATCGCCTTCATGACAAAGAAGGGTCGCGCCCGCAATGAACTAAATCGCCCCAGTGATTTGATCAAACAGAGAACCCCTCATCAAAAGCATTACCCGCAATCTGACCATACAGAGAGCCACTCATCAAAAGCATTACCCGCGATTTGGTCATACAGAGAGCCGCTTATCAAACAGCGATTGAGATGAAACAGAGAGCCACTTGTCAAAAGCATTACAAGTGATTTGATCAAAAGATACCGCTCATCAGAAGGCATCCTCTGCCTGCCATCGCACCCTCAAAGAGTTATTTTGCCCCACAAAAAAGTGACCAAAGAAACAGAAAGCATAGCCTTATCTACGCATGTTTGTCACGCCCATGAATAGTTATTTCACCCCCGTGAAAAAGTGACCAAAGAAACAGAAAGTGCAGCCTTATCTACGCAAGTTGGCCACGGTCGTGAAAATGTATTCACCCCCGCGAGCATGACTGGATCCCGAGGCAAAGTTACCGTTCAACAACTTTTCAAATTTCACCTCCGCGATGGTGATTTCGCGCCCGCGATCCAACTAGCATCCAGATATTTTCAAAAAGTCAACTATCCATCGGAAACCTTTTTTAAACTATTTCCAACAGCTAGAATTGGGGTTTAAGGCTATAAATACCCCTCTTAATTGTGTTTAAAAAGAAGAATACACATTCTTAGATAGTAAAACTCTTGCAATCAATTTTCTTAAAATTCTTTGTAAATAAATTCTTTTGTGAATTTATTGTGTGTGGGTAGTGAGAGCTCTAGATCATTTGTTGCTTGGGTTGAATGATCTTTCTACCTTGTACAAATGTCAATCTTTATGAGGATTGGGAAACACTTGGGTAGGTTTGGTGTTAGCGTTGTAAACACTAGGTTTGGGGTAAGCCTTTGTAAACTCTAGGTTTTGAGAGAGCCTTTGAAATTCTCTTTGTAAAGGTTGAAGATAGCTTGTTAAATATTCATTGTAAAGGTTGGAGATAGCCTATTAAATCTCCTTGTAATCCATTTGTGGTAGTGGAATCGTAAATTGTGTATTTAAGAGAAGTGGGCGTAGTTCAAGAGTTGGATTGAACCACTATAAATTTTTATCTATTCTTCAAAGAAATTTTATTTTCTAATTCCGCACCAATTCACCCTCCCCTCCTTTGGGCACTTCAGATATATTAATAGATTATAGTAATAATAAATTATGATTTAAAGATGTATGAATTATTAAACATATATTGAAAATTTTGGTGCCTATTCCGCTTGGGAAAGATCTAAGCAAATTGTATAGTGAGAGAAAAATATAGTAGTCTGTAACATAGCATAAGAATGTGAGTTTTGGATCCCTACTTGAAGAAGCTTGTGCTAGAAGTTTGAGCGAATGAGAAAGCTGTAGGTTTAGGTTCATCATTTATTGACAGATTTTTTCGGCTTAAATAACTTTTTCCTCTTATTAGATCCAGTTCGACTAATATATATATATATATATATATATATATATATATATATATATATATATATATATAGGATTATCTGCTCAAAAAGGTGAACTATCTACAATAAACAGTTATTTTGTGAAGTATATATAATTGTATGTAAGTACAACTATAGTTTTACTTTTGTCAAAGGAATAGTGATAAAGTTATAAAATAAAAGGATTGAAGTTGTAGTTGATATTATCACAATAGATATTATGTTTGAGTAAATGTTGTTTAAGATTCAAAAAAAAGATTTTTATTCTTATGTCTGTGGAAAGTATTTTTGGTGAGTATAAGAATATGTGTATGTAGATGTATGATAGTAGCATATGATTTTATGAGGAAGGTTGATTATAAAATTGACAAGTGATATTTTGTATCTCTGAAGATTGTTGCAATAGCTAAAAATTAGCTAAGTACTATGGTTTATAGATTTAGTAAACTTAAAGATAATTAAGAAATATTTATTTGGTCTATAAGTAAGCATGATTTTAGGGATAAAAGACTATATTTTTGTAAGAAATAATTATTCAAATATGATACGAAATTGAAAAGGAGACGTTAGTTTAAAAAAAGAAAAATGATGAATTAAAAATTCAAATGAGTTTAGATGCTGAATATATTCACATATTATTGCAATATTTGGTGAGGATTAGTACTAAATTTGTGAATCATTTTGAAAATTAAGGTAAGTTTGTGAGAAATTAGATTTGGGAAAAGTAATATTATCTGACAAAGAGTGAAAAAATAGGCGAACAAAGTTATTTATGTATGTCTAAGATAAGAATATTACTTTTATAAGATTGTGATAAAAAAAATTACTGGAAGTAAAAAAAAAACATGATAAGATGAAGAATTTTTAAGAAAACATCGATAGATGAGGATAGACAATTAAGTCTAAGGTTTATTATTGAATTGATTATTAATAGTTGTGATGGATTAAGTTTTGGTGATAAATTTTTATGGAATGCTTGACTTATTTTAAAAGATGCTTTGTGGAGATTTCGATATTGTTAATGGAAAAATAGGTTAACTAGTAAGTTGTTGAAAATGTTAAGCTGGATTAATTATATACGGTTTAGCAAATAAAATTATGTAATAAGGTATAAATAATATTGAACATGTAGGATCTCCATTAAATAAGTATAGAAGATTGCATGACAAATGTTATATGGAGATTGTAGTATATCATCACGGTTGAAATATTTTCTCAAATAGTTATGATAAGAATAGATGTGTGAGAATGGATATTGCATGGAAGGGATTTATCAGAACAAGATATATCAGGTAGGAATTGTAATGATTAAGAAAAGTAATAATATAAATGTCATGGATTATGAATTATGGTTCTTGGAGGTTATTCTACAGGTTAAATTATATATGAGTTAAAGAGCAATTAGAATGGTAGTACTTGTTGATTTCTTCATTAAAGGAGCTATATATTCCTCAAGCCGATAAGGAAATGAGTGGTGAAACGAAACAGAGGTTTCATGGGTTAAGTAAAAACCTAGTTAGTGAGGAAAAGTAAAGTGAAGAGTATAACTTAAGTGTATCGTTTGACTCCATCTAAATTTCGAGGACGAAATTTTTTTTTTAGGAGGGTAGAACTGTAATATCCTAAAAAATAAAAAATATAATAATAATATGATAAATAAATATGTTGGAGGATTTATATATATTATTCCAAAAGAAATTTTTAAAAAATTCCGCACCTATGTAATTGTAAGAAACTAATATATATATATATATATATATAATGAAAGTTAAGTTGTAATTTACAAAATATATAAAGGTTCAAACAGTAATTAACTATCATCATCATCATCATCATCATTATTATTATTATATAGGAAGAAGAAGGCAGAGCTCCTCGTTCTTTCTTTTTCATTTATATATAAAAAAAACTCTCTCAAACTTCTAACTCCCACATGTAGAGTTAGAATCAAATGATTTTGGTGTCTATGAATTCTTGGTCTCTCAAGCTTCATTTTAAGTGGTATATTGATAGGGTTTTACGAGGTAGAATTTACAAATCTGAGGTAAGAATTTTCTCATTTTTTGTTAAATTCGTTTATTTTTTTATAAAACTAACTATATATCTGTGATCTAGAGCTTGAGAGGAGTCTGATGGCGTTTTCAGAATTTAATTCTAACACCATTTGTACTGGTGACATGGCGGGCCACACATGTGGACCCTACAAGCGGGCCCCACAAGTGGATCCTTGCTGTGGCCCACGTGTGCTGTTTATTTGTACTGTAACGGGTACTGTTCACAACTATTGTAGCAGAGTACTATTCATAATACTGTTCTTTGACCAGATATGTCATTGGACTCAACTTTCGTGCTGATTTCAATTGTGCAATTGAAATCTATAGATTATTTCTCGGTAATCTCTAAAAGCCTTTTTATATAATTTTAGCGGTGTTTTTAAATAAATAATTTAAATAGTAACTGTGTCCCCAAAAATTAGTAAAAATTATGTTGAACATGAATTCATATAGGTTTTGGCTAAAGAGCAACAGGATTGGAGGAAATGGAATATAATCGCTACTCATATGAGGAAATAAGTTATTTTTTGTGTGTGAGGGTACCTTAGTTGTACCCCTGGATTATTGACTTTTACATGCTAATTGTTAATATGTATTTGTTGTATGATATATATATATATATAGGTGAATTTAATTACTTTCACCTATTAAGTAGGTAATTAATTAATTAATTAAATTTGTGTATATTGAATGGAAAATTACTGTGCGTCGTCTTTTGCTATATTTTTTAAAGATTGATTTGATATTAGTAAATGAGTAATTTAATTAATTGAATTGTGAATTGTGGATTGATGTGGAATTGGTTGATTGGTTAATAATTTTTATTCTCTTGGCTTGTTGAGTTGGTAGTGGATAAATTGATACTTATGAAATTGTGAATTGGATGGGAATTTTTATGTTCTTTAATTAATATGCGTTTAGTGGAATGAGTTGATAATTGAAAGTTGATTTTTCTTTGGATTGTAAGTTGATATGATATGATATTGATTGAATTGAGACTTTAAGAATTGATTGTGATTATGTGTTTTGCCTCACATATATGTGAAATTTATGAGAAAGGTGACTGTGTGCGATAGAGCGTGTGATAGTGAAGCAGAGCCTGGTGTACATCTTCACTGAAAGAAAAGGAGTGATGTGAGAAAGCTGAGCTAGAAGGGTAGCTATCTACGATTATTGTGAGATAGTGAGACTGAACCGGGCAGATAGTCTCACCAAGTGGCCACCATGAAATATGAATGAAATGTGAGGATTGGAAAGGAAATTGTGAGGACATGTTACCTTTCTCATAAGTGGATCATTTATGTGTGGTGATTGATGATGTGATTGATGATGATGTGCTTGAATTGCTGATATGGTGTGAGAATGATATTGTGAGATGGTTGTGGAAAACATTGTAGTTGATGCGCCAATATGTGTATTATTGGACTTGATTATGTTGATAATAAGATGATATGGTTATGAAAGATATTGGAGTTAAGCTACCAATTATGGTGTGTTATTATTACTGTACTTGATTTTGATGATGGTAATGTGGTGGTTATACTGTAATATGACTATTGAGAGAGTGAAGCATGTTATGCCATTATAATATGCATGATAGTTTTAATGCGTCATGATTATTAAAGTTAATGTAATATAAAATTAGATGATTAAAATACAAATGATAGTGTAGTAGAGATTAATGTTTGACAATTGTATGTGGTATGGATTATGATTGAAGTAATGAACTTGTCATATTTTACAAATTTGGGTGCTATGCCGAGTGTATTTATATATTGTGATAAATCAATATAAAATGGCATATGATGCCATTAAATGAGGAAGTGTGTGTGTAGACACCTGATTTTTGGATGCAGGTCATGGAAGTGGCTCCGGATGCCCAATGATGAATACGATTCATAAATTGAACCAATCATAACACTTATTTCTCCAATACGAAACGGTAAAGATCAAATTAAGTGAAATCGGACCAACAATGAGTCTATCATACACTTTATTAATTGATTGATTGATTCATTTATTTAATCGACTATCCAATTAAATGGTCGGTCCCACATTTTTCCATAAAAATCAAATGATTTTAGAGGAACGAATGAAGAACCGGGTGGCTCTCCATTATGAACTGGTCGGTTCTCCATGATGAACCGGTCAGTTCTCAATTATGAACCAGTCAGTTCTCTAATGATGAACTGGTCGGTTATCTAATGATTAACCGGCCGGTCCTTCATGGAGAACCGATCGGTTATTCATTCAGCAGAATTTTCAATCCGATTTTTATTACTTTTTACAAATGAGAAGGTCAATTTGATCACTCTCATACCTGATCTAGTGGGGATCCCACCCATTAAGATTTGATATCCTATGATTTTTTAATTTTAGTGGGAAATGGGTGGAAATTAAAAGTGATTTTCAAAATTAAGTGGAAAATGGGTGGAAATTAAAAATGATATCTAATTTTAGTCGAAAATAAAATATTTTGGGAAGGTTCTCTATAAATATCACTCCTCACATCAAATGTAAGGGGTGGAAAGAAAATTCTTTTAATTTTCTTGAAGAATTTTTGGAGAGAAAATTGAGAAAAAACATAAATTTTTGAGAGGTAAAAGAATTTAAAAAAAAAAATCTTAGAAGGTTTTCTAGTCTTTCAAATCACTATAATTTGATCTCAATTGCTAAGAATATTGGAAAAAAGAGAATAATTATTGTCTAGATATATATTTAAGTTAATATAAATCAATAAAAATGGTTTGGCCTAACGGTTGAGCACGTGGCACTCCATCCCTTTGACCTAGGTTCGAATCCTACCCATAACTTTTTTTTTTTTTTTGGTTTTATTTTGTTTAAAAAATAATAGCAGTAAAGGCGTGTAGGGGGGATCGAACCCAAGACCTTAAGACAATTTATGAAAGCTTTAACCACTAGGCCTAAGAAGGAGATCTGATAATTTTAGGGATATTATATATTTATATAGTTTTACTCTTAATTAATTTGACTAATTAATTTAAGTTGGTAATCATTAAAATTAATTTAGTAACTAATGATTTAATTCTTTTATTAGAATTTAATTTGTACTATTTATTTTATTTTATTTTCCTTTGTATTCCGTAATTTGTATTATTTAATTATTTTGTACTTTTAATTAATTTATCTATGTTGGCACATTCTAGGTTAAATCAACTAATTAATTGTTAAAGTTGGTAATTTTAAATAAAATTGATAGAAACTCATTTCTCCTTTCCTTTCTTTAGAATTTACTTTATTGCACTTATTTTATATTTATTGTAATTTGTAATAATTATTTTTATACTTTTTTATTTATTATTATTTTATCATGTATTTGCATGATTTTGGATTTATTAATTAATTAACAAAGATGGTAAATTTAGATAAAATTGGTAGAAAATCATTTTTCCTTCCCTTTCTTTAAGGTTGAATGTATTTTATTTTTATGTTTTATTAACTATTTTGTACTTCTTTTAATAATTATTTTGTACTATTTTCATTCAATATGTTGTTTTATTAGATTTAACAAATTAATGTGAAAACTTTAACTAATAATTAGGATATAAAATATGTAGATACTAATTTTAATAAATTTTACATGAAATAAATTAGGAATAAATATTTGGTAATATTTTGTGGATAAAATAAGTAGAAAATAATATTTTGGCATGCTTACCATGAAATTAATTAGGACTAATGGTTTGGATTTAATATTAAAAATGGGCTAGAAACAATTAGGGATCACTTTTATTATAAAATTATTATAAATTTTTGTGTAATTTATTTTTTTTTTTGTTAAATGCTTTCCTTACATGCTGCCTGTTAAAATAAAGAATTAATAATTTCACTTGGTAATTAAACAATAAAATGTGCTTTATGGGATGGTTGTTCCGAACCTAGAATCGTCTGGGTGATGATGATAAGTACTCCTTTAAAGGGGATCGAGTTGTTCAACACATTATAAAAGGCAATCCAGATCCAACTAGGGTGGCGACTCCTCATTCTCTGTGAAGTGCCCAAGAGAGGGGGTGAATTGGTGCAGAATTAAAAAAAATAGAAAAGGTTATGGAGAATAGATAGAAATTTATAGTGGTTCGGTCCAGCTCTTGACCTACGTCCACTTCTCCTAAATACACAATTTGGGGTTCCACTACCACAAATGGAAATTACAATGAGATTTCACAAGCTATCTCCAACCTTTACAATAGAGATTTCATAGGCTATCTCCAACCTTTACAAAGAGAATAACAAGGCTCTCTTCAAACCTAGAGTTTACAAAGGCTTACCCCAAACCTAGTGTTTACAAGGCTAACACCAAACCTACCCAAGTGTTTCCCAATCCTCACAAAGATTGACACTTGTACAAGGTAGAGAGATCACTCAACCCAAGCAATAAATGCTCTAGAGCTCTAACTACCCACACACACAATAAATTCATAAAAGAAATTATTTACAAAGAATTTTAAGAAAATTGATTGCAAGAATTTGGCTATCTAAGAATTGTGTGTCATATCTTTAAACACAATTAAGAGGGGTACTTATAGCCATAAACCCCAAAACTAGCTGTTAGAAATAACCTTAATTGTGTCTTTAACGGATATAAAAATTTGAACAAAAAGTCAATGATTACCTTAAGTCACGGGCGTGATATCATGTTGACCAAGGGATCGCGAGCGCGACATTTGAAACATCCTCCAACGGTCATGTTGACTGGGAGATCGCGGGCTCGATTTCTCTGGTTGCGGGCACGATCTTAACCTTCAAAAAATGCCTTGAAACGTGCCTTTTACCTCATGAAATCACGGGGGCGATCTCAATATCACGGGCGCGATCTTAAGATTAGAGACTTAGTGTTTTCTGCCTGCTGAAGTCGTGGGTGTGATGTGCCTGAATCGCGGGCGCGATATTAGAGAAAGAGAGTTCATTAAAAATTGAGCTTCTTGGTCGCGGGGGCGATCTACATGTCGCGGGCTCGATATAAGTTCCAAAGATTTCTTGATTTTTGTCTGCTTATGTCGCGGGCGTGATTTTACAATCTTTCTAATATCACGGGCACGATATAAGTTCTAGAGAGTTCTTGATTTTTGCCTACTTAAATAGCGGGCGCGACTTCCTTGAGTCTTCATATTCGCAGGCGCGAATTAGAGGTCATTTTCAGTTTTTGACTTTTGTTCAACGATCTTCAATCTACACACTTAGAGAACTTTGTTAAACATAAATTAAGGTCGTTAAGCTCAAAATAAGATGAATTGATGCTTTCAAGGCCAACAATCTCCCCCTTTTTGAGTTTGACAACCATATGAAAAATTAAGCAAAAGAAAAGAAAAAAAGGTTACTTTAAGTGTGTGGATTGATGGGAATTGCTCCCCCTCAATTTGTGCATCTTACCAAAGCGATGTAGCTAGTATCCAAAGCTAAGAAAGTTGTACATTAAGATTACCAAATATACTTTAAGATTAATTTTTTTTAAGTTCAAAGGTCAATTTCAAATCCAATCTA
>CANYLF012382963.1:0-16068 GCA_948193215.1 Bocquillonia castaneifolia
ATTTTCAATAGCTTCTGAAACTATACAAGCATTAACAGGGACTTGCTAACCTTTGAAAGAAAATAAAAAGTATTTAAAATCTCTCCATTAACTGATTACAAGCTCTATTGATATGATTGAGAGAAGGTAATGAAATGATTCATGCTCAAATGCACTATGCTCGACTATACTACTCTATTCTGCTTGATTCTGCCAAATACACTCTCTCAATTTTTAACACTGCAGAATGCTATGTATATATAGTGCTATTGGAATGTATCTATAATGCTTCTAGAAATGTTGCCCTATTTGGCAAAAATACTATAGCGTCCTTATCTATAATGAGACAGTTGTGCACTAAAAAATAAAAGAATAATGCAGTAAAAATGGAAGAATAAAATTCTCCATGAAACAAGGAAATATGCTCAATAGATTCTGTCCTTTTCCTAGCTACTAGAAATAACAGATTGATCCTATATACTAACCATTTTTGAACCTTCTGAGAATGCACAGAAATATAGACACGTGGATGCACAATGCATTCTCTCAATCATACCTACATATATTCTAGAAAGAAAAGCAATAATTACATCAGCTTCATAATATACATAGACTTGTCAACATAAGCTCCAGTCTGTCCTCTTGATTCTATAAGCTTAAGATTCAGTCTGACTCTATCTCCTTTATTTTGCTCCCCTGTCTTACAGACTCAAACACCAGTATCAAAAACACTGATACTATGTCATAGTTGATCAGCATAAAAAATTAAGGGTTGCTATCCATTAGCCAAAAATCCCCCCATTTTTTATGTTGACAAAAACTTGATATAAGTATCCTTCTCAAAACAAAACTCATTTAGTATGAATTATAAAATATGAAATCCATGAGTGAAATTTGAGAGAAGAGATGTAAGAGTTGTTTTTAGAGAAACATGCATGCATTCAACATACTGCTCCCCCTGAGATTATGCCATAAATATTCACAAATAAAATATGCATAGTGCTCAAAAAACAGAAATATATGAATTTCAAAGATATCAGTAAACTGCAGCATAAAAGGGCAGTAACAATAACAAGTGATAATAAATAAACATGTTGCAGACAAGGTGAATCTGAAGATTTAGTTTGAAACTAATTCTAGAAAATTGTTCAAAAGAGATAAATAAGAAACAAGTAAACAAGCATCATATACTCCCCCTTTTTGTTAGCATCAAGAAGGGTGATAGGGAATATATGGGGGTAGTACCTACAAAAGCTAAAAGTAGATGAAGTCTAAAAACAGAAAACCATATAGCAAATGTAAAACTATTCAAAGTATTGAAATAAATCTAGGTGAGACTAATGAGATGGTGATTTTGAGGTCCGGGCTCGAGAATCAGCAGAGTGGTCATTTGAATGGCTCAATTCATCAGTGCTATCCTCTTCCTCTGCTTCTTCTTCCTCTATTGATTCAGATACCATTTGTTCCTGAGCTCTAGAAGTTGTTTCCTCAGTAGAGTCCTTGGCAATTTCATCTGGAACTTTAGTCTCAACAGTTTGTTGTTGGTTCTCAGTTTCAGGAACTCCAGTCTCAACAGCTATTGCCTCAAACATCTTGGTTATAATCTCTTCAATCTCAGTAGCTTTAGTCTCTCCAGACTTTGCAGTCTCAGTCACAGGAACTTCAGTTTCAGTAGCTTCAGTTTCAACCGCATTAGTTTTAGCAGTTCTGACATCCTCATTCACAGCTTCAACAATCTCATCTATTATTTCGTCAGCAGTCTTTTCTCCTTGGATAGGTTAAGCTTATGATTCTTTCCCAACTTCTGCTTGATGACAACTTGACCCTGCATCAACCTGAACTGTTTCAGGCATTACTAGGCTCATTTTTAGCTTTAACCTCTCCATTTCTTGTTGACCAAAAACAAGAAGACTGTTCATTACACCTTTGAAGCTTTCAACAGGAAAATCTAGTTCTTCCCTCATTCTGGTCTTTGTTCTTTCATATTCTCCTTGCAGAGCTTCGGTATTGCTTTTAACAGTGACTTTGATCTGTGTGTCCCCCAGTTCTTCTCTGTCCAGGATTGCATTGATCTCCTTTCTTGAGTAGACCACACCATCAAGTAGGAAGGTGACTTTCTCATTCTTATTCTTCTCAAAAGATCTCTTATAGGCACCTGCTACCTCTTCTTCAGCTTCACTTTCATCTGACTCAACACTAATTTTCTCAGAGACTTTGGAACTCTGCCTTTTGAGTTTGGACTTGTACCTCTGTGTACTCTCAGTCTCTATTTTCTTTTTCTTTCCTTCTCTTTTCTTTCTCGCTTCCTCTCTTGTTCTCTTATTTTCTATTTTTTTCTCTCTATTTTTCTAGTAACTCAATTTTTCTTTGCTTCATCTTCTTTTCTTTTTCTCTTATCTTCTTTTCTTTTTCTTTCTTCCTCTCTTTTCTTTTGTTTTCCCTCTACTCTCATTTTTCTTTCTGCCTCAATCTTTTCCTCTTTCAGTTTTTCTACAACATTCATTTTAACTGCTAACCCACCAGTCAGTTGCTTAGCTTCAGCTACTAACTGGGCTAAATCAATCATAATCTCTTCCTCAGGAGTTTCACTACCTTCTTGATCAGACTGGTCATCTTTTTCAACATCAAACTCAACCTTAACAGGTTCAACATTACTAGCAGTCAATGACATATCATCATATTCTCCAGAGTATGTGCTATTTTTCTTTCTTGCTTTGACCAGAACAGCTACAAAATTTTTATCCACCCAGCTATCTTTATGAACTTCTTTTGAAAAACTCCCTACCATACTCACTCCTAAGTGTTCAAACAAGGTAGTCAACTTCATTCCACAGAGGAGACCTCTATTACTTCTCCCAGACCCAAGCCCCACAAAATAGTAATACATAATATAGCACAAATGAACCTTTTTCTTTTTCAGTACATGCCATAAAATGCATGCATCGGTGGAATTAACATTGTCTAGACTTCCTAGCCTAGGTGCTATGTAGTGAGTTAAGAACTTATGAATAATCCTTTCTAGAAAATCAAAGGTTGCAGCACTTACAATGTCTCTAGCTTCACGATACTCATTGAGTGTGATCTCCTTCTTTGCTTTTAGTTCATCGTATTCAGACTCAGCACCCATGGGTAGACCAATTTTGACTCCTTCATTTGGAATCCCATAGGCTTCAGCAATCATGTCCGGCATTATCACATACTTTTTACCTTTGATAATAACTGAAAAAGTATGAGCCTCCCTATCCTCCTAGCTTCTCATAAAACTGTCTAACTAGAAACTCATAGACTGGTTTTCTAATATGTAGAAAATCAGTCCAGCCTTGAAAATCAAACAAATCCTTAAGCTTGAACTTATCTTTTTCAAAAACTTCCAGTCAATACATCTAGGAGGTATCAATTTTGGTTCTGGATCTTGCTTTGACTTTTTTGAGAATTGACCTCTGGTTTTTATAGATGCTGCAGTCTCAATTTCTTCAATCTTCTTCCTTTTTACCATCTTTAGAATATCACTGAGTTTTTAAGAAATTTGAGTGTTTAGGTTTTTTGAGAAGAAATTGTAGCTTTGATTGTGAGTTTAAAAGAAAGAATGGATTTTTAGAGAGAGAGACAGGTCTTTTAAAGAGATTTGGGAAGATTGAGTGATAATAACGTTAGAAAATTGAATTCTATGCCATTATTTTAGCTCAACTAGGGTTTCTCTCTTAATAGTCTCAACGGAACCATTTCAAATACCTGTTAGTTTTTTACCTTTGTCACGTGGTTGACTCCTTTTAGGTTTCTATTTTTAGCTTTCAAACAAATACCACACTAAAGAAGGAAATTAGTTTCTGTTTTCTAAAAGAATGTTAAAGAGATAAATTCACAAGAAATTGAGTCATTATCACAAACAATCAAAAGAAAAAACAGAAAATATATTTTTGGATTTTGAATATTTTAAAACATAAAATAAAGGAAGCAGAATACTAAATTACATGCATGAGAAAAATGCAATATGTATAGATATGACCAAAGAAAAATGCAATTTTGAGATTCAAGAAGTGTAAAGCTATTGGTCCAGCTTCAAGATGCCAAGCCCTCTTCTAATTCTACAAAAGGTTTCCTCATTGAGGGGTTTAGTGAAGATATCAGCCAATTGTTTCTCTGTGGGTACAAAGATCATTTCAATGTCATTATTTTGAATGTGACCTTTGATGAAATAATGCCTTATTTCAATATGCTTTGTGCGTGAATGCAAAACAGGATTTTTGCTCAAGCTAATAGCACTTGTATTATCACATAAGATAGGAATGTTAGAGTAAGCCATACCAAAATCTTCCAATTTGTGTCTTATCCAAAGAATTTGAGCCATACAGCTTCTAGCAGCTATATACTCAGCTTCAGCAGTAGACAGACTGACCGAAGTTTGCTTTTTGCTGTTCCATAAAACTAAAGCTTGACCTAGAAACTGACAGCTTCCAGAAGTGCTTTTTCTATCAACACGGCTCCCTGTAAAATCAGCATCACTATATCCTACTAAATCAAGAGTAGTATCTTTAGGATACTAAAGACCTAAGTCTTGAGTTCCAACAAGATATCCTTTTAACAGCAACAAGGTGTGATTCTTTTGGATTAGCTTGAAAACGAGCACAAAGACATACACTGAAATGAATATCAGGCCTACTTGCTTTAAGATAAAGTAATGATCCTATCATACCTCTGTACAACTTGCATTCAACTGATTTACCTTTTCTTTTATCTTTCTCCATTTTGATTGTGGTGCTCATTGGTGTCTTGCTTTCTTTAGCTTTAATCATTTAGAATCTTTTGATCAGCTCTTTCAAATACTTTGCCTGATTAATGAATATCCCATCCTCAAGCTATTTGATCTGAAGTCCAAGGAAGAAACTGAGCTCCCCCATCATGCTCATCTCAAACTCATTCTTCATAAGAGTGCTGAATTCTTTGCAAAGCTTTTATTGAGTTGATCCAAACACAATATCATCCATGTAGACTTGAACTACTAGAATCTCATCTTTCAAACTTTTGGTAAACAATGATTTGTCTATCTTCCTTCTCACAAATCCATTATCTAGAAAAAATTTACTCAATCTCTCATACCAAGCTCTAAGAGCTTGTTTGAGACCATAGAGCGCTTTAGTCAGCTTGAACGTATAATCTGGATAAGTGAGGTCTTCAAAGTCAGGAGGCTGCTCAACATAAATCTCTTCCTTAATATATCCATTCAAAAATGCACTCTTGACATCCATTTGATACAAAAGAAAGTTTTTGTAACAAGCAAAAGCACACAGTATTCTGATAGCTTTAAGGCATGCTACTGGTGCAAACGTTTCTTCAAAATCAATTCCTTCTTACTGGTTGTATCCTTTAGCCATAAGGCGAGCTTTATTTCTCACCACATTTCCTTATTCATCAAGCTTGTTTTTGAACACCCATTTTGTTCCAATTGCAGGCTGATTCTTGATCCTTGGTACTAAATGCCACACTTTGTTTCTTTAAACTGATTCAACTCTTCTTGCATGGCAACTATCCAATTTTCATCTTGCTGAGCTACAGTTACTGTCTTTGGTTCAATCTGAGACACATAAGCTACATTTCCCATCATTCTTTTGAGCTCCTATCTGGTTCTGACTTTACTTGATGGACTTGTCAAAAGATTTTCTAGTGAATGATATATATGATATCTCCATTCTCTAGATAACTCATTTGCTTCACCTTGTTGATCATTCTGCTGAGTCTCAGCTTCATGAGTCTCCTCTTGATTAGCTTCATGTTCCACATCTTGTTGAGTCTAAACCTTTTCTGGTTCAACCTGTTCATCATACTTCTCTGCAAGAAATTCTCCAACATCTCCATTAGATATATTTTGGTAAGATTCTTTAAAAATTACATGAACTGATATCTCAACAAGCAAGGAATGCTTATTAAATATTCTGTAAGCTTTACTATATTCAGAATAACCAAGAAAAATATCTTCATCACTTTTAGGATCAAATTTACCAGGCTGAGTCTTATCATTGTTATGAATGAAACACTTACAACCAAAGATTTTGAAATAACTCACAATGGGTTCCTGCCTTTCCATAATTCATATGTAGTCTTCTTCAATTTGGATCTCACTAGTGCACGATTCTGAATGTAACAAGCTGTGTTGATAGCTTCAGCCCAAAAATATTTTGGAAGATTAGCTTCATTCAACATGTTTCTTGCCATTTCTTGGAGTGATCTGTTTTTCCTTTCTACAACTCCATTCTGCTATGGAGTTCTTGGAGCTGAAAAATCGTGACTAATTCCAAACTGATTACAAAAATGCTCAAAGGATTTATTGTCAAACTCTTATCCATGATCACTTTGAAGAGATGTTATGTTATACCCCTGCATGTTTTGAATCTTTCTGCACAGACTAACAAACTTGTCAAAAGCCTCATTCTTTTTTTTAGAAATAAGGTCCATGTGAATCTGGAATAATCATCAACAATCACAAATGCATATGTTTTGCCTTCTAAGCTGCATGGAGTAATAAGTCCAAACAAATTAAAGTGAATCAATTCTAAAGGTCTAGTAGTATAGATTGTTCCTTTAGATTTGAAAGACGCATTGGTTTGTTTTCCAAGCTGACATGCATCACAAACAGTGTCTTTTTCATACTTAAGCTTAGTAAGACCTTTCACAAGATCATGCTTAGATAACTTTGAAATGATATGCATAGATCCATGACCTAATCTTTTATGCCATAACCGATTTCCATTGTCTATAGAGGCTAAACAAAAATTACTTACTTGAGCTTCATCAAAATCAATCACATATATATTTTCCTATCTCTTACCAACAAACACATTCTGATCATCTTGAATACTTTGAATCTCATAGTGATTAGGTTCAAAGATCACTCTGAAGTTTCTATCACAGAGTTGACTCACAGTCAAAAGATTAAACTTGAGGTCCTGTACTAATGACACATCATTGATTGTTGGACTTGACCCAATTGAGCCTGAGCCAATAATTCTTGATGTACTACTATCTCCAAAACTGATTGATCCTTTGTTCTTCATTTCCAATCTGTTAAAAAAAGATTTGTCCCCAGTAATGTGCTTAGAACAAGCGTTGTCCACATACCATTCATTCAGCTTCTGTTTGCTCTTCAGGAATACCTGTAAGAAATCAGTTAGTTTTAAGTACCCAAGCTGAGTTAGGTCCTAATTAGTTAGCTTCAATATTCTGCATGGAAACTTTTGGTCTCCACTCAAGTGTGTATCCCTGTCTATTCCTTTTATAAGCACAAAACTTCACAACAAGTCCAATATGATTGCAAAAGAAACATCTTGCATCTGTCTTATATGAATGATATGCATGTTTCGGAAAAATTTTTCTTAAGTGTCTAGTTCCAAAAACCTTTTGCTCAGCTTGAAAAACTTTTGAGCCATATTCTTTACTAGTATTAGCATATCCTAATCCAATATTGAATCCACTGTAGCCTAATCCTATCTTATCATTGGGAATACATTGATTTCCCAATAATACATCAAGATTTTGTCTACCATTTGTAAACTTTTCAAGATCTTTTGTAAGAGAATCAACTTTCTTTTGCAAAACTTCATTTTCTTAAAAGGTTATCATGTAAACATCCTGATTCAATTCAACTTATTGGTTAGCGACATCAAGATCATTTACAGCTTTCAAAAGTTTCTTTTCAATCTCATTATACATCTCAGTAGCCATTCTTTCCTTTTTAGTAAGTTCCTCATAAGTGCTAGTAGAAACACAACAAACATGAAATTGTTTTCCAGTTTCAAGTTGTCTACACTTTCATTTTAGAGCAACATATTTTTTAGCCATTCTTTCATATTCATGATAGAGTTCTAACATGGCATTTTGCAAATCTTCAGGAGTTTCAAGTTCAAGAAAATTTACCTCAGCTTCAGATGTTTTTGGTTCAGATGTCTGATTCTTTTTCTAATCAACTTTAGACTTTTCAGCTTCAACTTGTTTTACCATCAAACAGAGATTTGCTACTTCTTCAGGTTCAATGCTGCCTGCAGAATCTGAGCTTTCACTACCACTCCATGTGGCTGCCAGTGCCTTCTTTGACTTCTCCTTTTTCCCTGTCACGACCCAAACCCGGGTTGGACCGGCACTAGGGAATGGGTAGGTTTAAAACCACCAAAACCCATAGCAAGCCTAACATGAATACCATCTAAACCAAATCTCACTTATAAATCATATATATATAAAAATCAACTTCCAAATCAACTCAAAGTAAATAAATAATGTTCACCGTTAACAATTCATATAATCCTCAATTAATAAATAAACATATCACGAAACTATGTCTGTTTTAATATAATCAATATAGCTCTAACTTCTACAGTTGCGGAGTAACTAGAAGTTATGATAACTATATTATACAAATAAAATAATAAACCTTGCAAAGGAAGAAATTGCAAGGCGATTATCAATAAGCTGGCTGACTCTCTGGAATACCTGGGAAAAATGATTAAGGGGAGTTAGACCTCACTGAGTGAATTAATATTATATCTACATTATACAACCTAGATACATACAATCAAGTAATATTTATACATATGTATTATATACATGCATACATACACTTTACACAAATGATTTTCAATTCAACAACTATCACAACGAACATACAAGGGAGGAGGACTGAAGTAGAACACCTATTATACTTATACCCCAAACCTACTCATATTAATTCTCTTATATTCACATGGGTCCCTTTTCCAAAATACAGTATCTGGTGCCCGAGAAGACCTCACCGAGCAAGCCCCAGAATATTTATGCCACTGCCGCCTGAGAAGCCCTCACCGAGCAAGCCGCTGTGCAAACAATATCGACGCTCAAGAAATCCTCACCGAGCAAGCCCCGTCCTGAACTCATAAAATTCTACGTACCTAACTCTTATGTGCACATAGCCTGGTGACACCCACTATATAGCTCGTCCCACGACTATCCTCCAACCGCCAACATCACAATTACAATCACATCATAAGCATAATTATATCCACACCAATCATAATCATTAAATCTCAAATTTCCATATATATATATATATATATATATATATATATATAATAGAATAACTAATATTTTCATAAATAATAAAATTAAGAGCAAGCATGTAAAGAAAACACACAAATCTAACATGCATAATATAAATATAATATTAACTCATAGATTGGAATATGTGCCTCCACTCGGTAGCTCCTGTGTCACTGACCTCGCCTCGGTCTCTAGAACTCGCTCTATAAAGGAATAATAATAGGAATTTAGAATTAACTCAAGACTTCCTATACCCTAAAGAATTCTAGATTTTTATACAAACGGCTAATAAATAATATTTCCTACTCTTTAACGATATACTAACTCCTATTAAATTATTAATTTAGTTTGATATCACGTTTTACGA
Organism: Bocquillonia castaneifolia; assembly: GCA_948193215.1. Lineage (NCBI taxonomy): Eukaryota > Viridiplantae > Streptophyta > Magnoliopsida > Malpighiales > Euphorbiaceae > Bocquillonia > Bocquillonia castaneifolia. Next base: position 9,407 of record CANYLF012382963.1, read on the forward strand.
GAAATTTCTACCAAAAATTCGATAGTATCTCCTCTGTAAAACGGATATCTCTCCACCGAAGTGGAGCCCATCCTGCATAGAAAATACACTTCTACAATCTCAACTAGTTGTCGGGCCTACTAATTTACCCAGACTTACCAAACATAATAGTTATTGCACCAACCGACATCATCTATATTTATTTATTTATCGAACTTATCACACCATTTAATTTATATAAATAAACTTAATTAAAAGTCCATATTTACACTTAACTAATCAATACTCCTATATATGCTTATTCGTATTATCATTATTTATCCAAAAACTATATTCCTTTAATTAACTCTCTTTAATTATTATATATAACAATTTCATATTCCATCCATACATATGCATAATCATCTTTATTATTAAGTTATAATTATTTACCAATTTATATTCCATTTATTTACCATTAGTTGTTATTTATTTATAAAAATCATGTTATATTCGTAATGCGATCATAATCAAAATCAACCCAAAGGTAATATAACTATATAAACTCTTACTACTTAACTTACTTCCCATCCATGTAAAATATTATTTTTTTAATTAGCTATTATATATATAAATATTTAACGTCAGCATAATTACTCGAAGTACAAACATATCCGAATTATCACTTTTTATTCCAACATTCTTACTTATTTAATTAATCCTTTTTATTATCATTATAGTTACTTCATATTACGTAGTCTACATTCATATATAGACACTACACTAGTTACCTTTCATATTATAATTATAACTATGAAATCCATTACTACTAACATTATCATTAATAATATTATTATCTATTATTATTATCCATTATTATTAATTACTATTATTATTATTTGCATTAGTATTACTACTATTGTTATTATCTCTACCTTAATTTAACCATCCTTATTACTATAATTATTTATTTATAAATCTTATTATTAAGATATGATACTATTATCATCATTATTACAACTATTATTCCATGCTATTTTCTTGTTGTTACTGTTATTATTATTATTATTAACCCAAATTTGTCTTTAAGCCTCGTTTAATACACTAATTTAGTTATTTAAGACCTTTGTACACGATTTATATGCATTTATAATTCAATTCGGGTTTTACCTAAACCGTGTTTATAGTTCAGGAATTTTTAATTTAAAAACCAAACACAATTACACCATAGTATATTCACGAAAAATACTCATCATATTTTTCTCTAATTTTTAAAAATATAAAAATTCATTTCGAGACCGGAACCCACAGCCATCCCCCACGGCGACGCGTGGGCTACAGTCACCGCCGTAAGTGGCGGCAATTTGGGCTCCTAAACTCACCAGCAGCGGCGGGATCCACCCATGAACCCAATGCCAGCCTCCACGCGCCTCCATTCTTCCTTAGCTGTGCAGATCGACGCTTGAAACCCAACGGTGGCGAGAATGTCAAGGGGCTCCGTTCACCGGCAAATCAGCCACTCCGTGATCGCGCTTGGGTGTTTCCTAAGGTTTTGAGATGCTTTGAACTAGATTTTGGGATTAATTTGGCCAAATAATGAATGGAGAATGGCAAACCGAGAAGGCCAACGAGGGTGAAAATGACGAAGATTATAGCTTCAAAAATACACAATAAAAATTAGGGAAAAATATATAGAAATGTTGAGGAGGGAAGGAGCTTTAATTTGACACTGGTTTTGCTAAGAATGGTGGCCGAAAACGGTTGAACGGAGTTGGAGAAGCGTCGGGGTCACTGTAGTAAGGGGGAAAGATTTCAGGGGTCAAAAGAGTTGTTTTTTCCATACTTTTCTGCTGCAATTGAGTCCTTCCATCCTTACTTTTCTTCTTTCATCTAGATCCTTCTCACATATTTTATTATTATTAATATTATTATTATTATTAATTTAGAGAATTTAATTATTAGACATCACAATTATTTGTTAGCAAATTATTATTTAAATAATCCCTTATGTTATACACACACACACACACACACACATATAGAAGTAATTGAAATTAAATATTAAAGTAAAAGTATATTTACAAAACTATAGTGAGTATTAAATTTCTAAAAAAATAAAATATGAATAAATTTAATAACACCTTTTAAGATTTATAAAACTAAACTTCAAATCTCTAAATTTGTAATAACGTTTATTTCTTAATATCACTTTTCTAAATAGAGAAAATAATTTCTTTTAATATCAAATATTATTTAAATATGAATGTCCAACGATATAAGAAGTAATTTCTCTTTTATAAAATAAATAATATTTATATATATATATATATTTTTTCTTTTACACAAAAATTGAAATTTTAACTAGAATTAATTTGTTAAAATTTAGAAAATACTGGGTATTACATTCCCTTTCTTCTTCAACCTTGAATAGCTAGTCTTGACGTGTCTCGGTTTGTTGCACTCATAGCAAATAATCTCATTGCTATCTTTCTTGTTGTCAGGTTTAGATCCCAGAAATTTCTTTACATTTTTCCTGTATTGCTTTCCTCCAATCTTGAACATTCTCCTAAACTTTCTGGTGATAAAGGCAACGTTATCTTCTTCAATGCTTGAGTCTGAATCTTCTACGGTTTCAGATTTTAGAGCTACATCTCCTTTTCTCCTTTTAGCTTCTGAAGTTGTTCCCTTTTCTTTGTCTTTCATCATAAGCTCATGTGCTATAAGAGAACCAACAAGTTCATCATAGGATAAGGTGTTAAGATCTTTAGATTCAGTAATCACCGTTACCTTGGTTTCCCATTTTGTTGGTAAAGATCTCAGTAGCTTCTTGACCTGTTTACTTTCTGGAACATCTCTCCCATAATTTTTCAAGGTATTGACAATTGAAATACCCAAGAGGGGGGGGGGGGTGAATTGGTGTGGAATTGAAAAATAAAAATTACTTTGGAAAATAGATAAAAATTTATAGTGGTTTGGTCCAACTCTTGACCTACGTCCACTTCTCCTAAAGACACTCTTTGGGGTTCCGCTACCATAAATGGATTACAAGGAGATTTACAAGGCTATCTCCAACCTTTACAATGTGAGATTTCAAAGGCTATCTCATGACCTTTATAATGAAGATTTAACAGGCTATCTTCAACCTTTATAATGAAGATTTAATAGGCTATCTTTAACCTTTACAAAAAGAATTCTAAGGCTCTCTCCAAACCTAAATAATGAGTTTTACCTAAGGCTCACTTACAAACCCTAGTGCTTCCAATAGGCAGCACCAAACCTAGTGTTTACAAGGCTAACACCAAACATAACCCAAGTGTTTCCCAATCCTCACAAAGATTGACACTTGTACAAGGTAGAAAGATCATTGAACCCAAGCAACAAATGCTCTAGAGTTCTAACTACCCACACACAATAAATTCACAAAGAATTTATTTACAAAGAATTATGAAAAGTTAATTTGCAAGAGTTTTGGCTATCTAAAAATGTGTGTTATGTCTAAACACAATTAGGAGGAGTATTTATAGCCATTAACCCCAAAACTAGCTGTTAGAAATAATTCAAAGTGTGTTTCCAATGGATAGAAAATTTCAAACAAAAGCAATGATTATGTCTAGTCGAGTGGGTGATTTCTGGATCGCTTGCACGATGCTTGAAAAGTCTTCCAACGGTCATGAAAATTCATATATCGCATGGGTGATGGAAGTGGTCGCGGGTGAGATAAAGGCTCCATTGAATTTCTCATGGAATGTTGGCTACTGGACTCTTGGTCACTAGTACGATGGTGTTCGTTGCATGGGTGATCCACTAAAGTCTTCAACTTATCAAGGGGCATCTTGAACGTGATCCCTATTGTCTTTGGGGTGATGGAATGAAAGAACTGACTCGTGTATGAAAGTGCTGAATGGCGGGGGCGATGCTCAAATCGCGTACGGGATTAACGTGATTTCCAGATAAACAGAAGATTTGCTCTTTCATTTCTTCATGCTTCGCGTGGGTGATCTTCCTTATGATGACCATCGCGTGGGTGATCAATCCTATTTTGTGCGCGATTTATAGGTCACTTTTCCAATCATTGAGTTTGCCATTTTGAAACTCAACCTACACACTTGGAAATTTGATTAGATACTTAAGAGAGGTTGTTAAGCTCAAAATAGGTTAGATCAAGGACCCTTAGGCCAACAATCTCCCCATTTTTGAGTTTGACAACCTAAAAACGAATTTAAGTGCAAAGTATTAAATCAAGTGTGTGAGTTGATGGAAATTGCTCGCCCTCAACTTGTGCATCATATAAAGAGGTTAATTTCAATCCAATTCTCCTTGCACAGAAATGGAATCTAGAAATTCTCCCCCTTTATCAACTTAAAAATACAAAGTTAAGGTATAAAGATATAAATTTAAAAGCATAAGGGAGTAAAACATAATCAAGGATAAAACTATTAAGCTCATAAATCATCAATTTTCATTAAGAAAGATATGCAATTACAAGCATTCACAAAAATATGAAAAATGATGAAGAGATGCATGAATGACTAAGAGCTAGATGGAGGAGGTTGGTTTAGCTTTAGGTGGTTTTTGGGCTTGCTTGATTTCTTGTACTGCCCTAGAAATTCTTAGAAGCTTCACATTATGTTGAACCAATAGCTTGTCCACCCTTTTTTGTCATTTTTCTTGATCAACCATCATCTTAGCCATTTTGTTAAGAGTGTTGAGCATTAAGTCAACCTTTTTGATTGTGTCATCCTCATCTTCTTCTTCCTCTTCAGTTGGTTCACCCTCACCTTCACCTTCAACTACTTCTTTACTCTTCTCAGCAGCTTCTTTGATTTTCTTCTTCTTTTCCAATTTCTCATTGCCCTTGTCTTTATTTGCTACTACCCCAAGATATACATAACTGTCCCCTTCCTTAGCCATATTTTTCATCTTGTGGATGAATAAAGAAAGGTCTAGATAGCCTCTTGCCAATCTACATTCACCAAGGAGAGGATAAGCTTGGGGTTTTTTCAAGGTCAAACTTGAAGAAGTAGGCAATTTGGGAGATATATGACCCAGCTAAGATGGCTTATCATTTGCCACTTAGGCCAAGAAGATGGTTAATGTTGAAGTAAGTTGTTTGGATAGGCTTATTGTGGATAGCACAATGCATAAATAGTAGATCTTTTTGTGCTACCTTGTCATTCCCATCCCTTTTGCAGAAAACAATATTGTAGATAATCTTGTGAAGGACGTAAAGGCCAATGGTGTTAAGACATTTGAAAGGTGAAGAGGTTGGTTTAAAGGATTTTGACGTAGAAATTTCTCTCCAAAACTTTTTGATATCCATTTTAGAATCATTAAAATTTGCTATGCCTACCTTTGAAAAACCAAAGCAAGCATCCCAAGCCAATTTAGGCATTATACCTTCTTCCCAAACTGTTGGAATTGGCACACATAGGAACCCTGCTCCTTATCTCCTTTTTTTTATCCACTTTGAAGGTAGAAAAGAACTCCAAAGTCAAGTTCTTATGGCCACTATATTTTGGCCTAGCAAAAGTTTTCCAGCTCAAGTTTTGAAGATATCCCTCAATCTCATCTTTAATCACAAGGTCTCTAATGGCAACTTTAGTCACCTTCTTCGTTTCCATGATTGCCTTGTCACTTAGCCTCGTATATGCTTCCAAGTCTTCCCCTTTTAGGAAGTATTCCATAGTTTTTAATACATCAGCTGAGGGAGGCACTATAAGAAAGCAGATAATCTGCGATGGAACATTGCGATGGACGTCGTGGCCGTCACAAATTAGCCAAATTTGTGACCAATCGGTTGCAGATTTGTGACTAAATTATAAATAAACTCCATTTTACAAAAGACATATCATATCCGTCGTAGATGTAGTCATAAAAATTTTAGAGGGAAGGTGGCGCCAAAAATGCTATCTGTGGCGCCAATAATTTGCGACGGGGTGGTTCATTTTGCGTCGAAAATTCTGTCGCAGATTTGCGTCCGACTCGTTTATCAGTTGCAGTTTTTAGACATAATTATTGAAAATTTGAAATTGAAATCTGCGAGGAAATTGTGGTATTTGCGTCAGATGTTGTCCGTCGCAAATCGTTAAAGTATAGAAAGAAAAGAATGAAACCCTAAATGCCAACATCAATTTTCTTTCTCTCTTCTCCTTCTCTATCAACAGCCATCAGACAAACCACCACCCACCACCAACGCGACCCCGAAACCAACAACCACCACCACCGCCGTCACCACTAGCCACGGGAAAGACGACCGGAATGACTAGGAAGCACCGCCTGAAGTAGCAGCCACCATTCAGACGCATCAGCTCCTCTCTCAGACGACGCAGCAGCAACAGTAGTCCTTCCGGCAAGCTTTCTGTCCTCCGATGACGCAGAAAAGGTAAGTGTCTTAATTTTTTTAATTTCTGAAATTAGTTAATTAGTTGAATTAAATTAATTTCATGTATTAGTGTTAAATGTAGGTTAGTTTTGTTAATTTTTATTTAGGGTGATTATGTTGGAATTTTAATTTATTGTTAGGTTAAATTTAATTGTTGAATTTATGTTAATTGTTAAATTTGAGGTTAATTTTGTTTATAATTGATATTGTTTGAATTTTATTTTTGAAAATTTAGGTTAATGTAAGTTTAAATTAATTGTTGAATATATGTCTGTATGGTTTGAATTTTAAAAAAAATAATTTTCTGTTTAATAATATAATA
>CANYLF012383143.1:0-11605 GCA_948193215.1 Bocquillonia castaneifolia
TATCACTATTGTAGTTAGTGGAGCCCCAAAGAGGTCTTTGGGAGAGTGGACGTAGGACAAGTTGGGTCCGAACCACTATAAACCCTTGTGTGTTCATTCTACTTCATCTTATTTCTTTCTAAAATTTTAATTCCGCACCAATTCACCCCTCCTCTTGGTATTTCATGTTATAAACCAGATTTGGAAATTGAGCTTGTTTAGATGTTAATACGGACACGGCAATTAACCTAAACTTGATTTAGATATTTGCTTAATGGATTTAATTATTTAATTAGTGTGCATCGTTAGATTAACATAGTTGGTTCAATCGAATACGTTTTTCTACCTCGATGGCGGATTAAAACAATTTTGGAAAGTCTTGCTTAAATGAATTTGTGTTGTTAATTGAATTGCTCCTTCTAGATAAAATCCTAAACTCTAGTGCTTGTTTTATTGATTGTTTCCACATCTTATTTGCTTTGTTATTAAGTTTATTTATTTGTTTTTAATTTCTCTGCTTGAATAAGTTTTAAATGATTTCAAAATCACTCAAGTTTTTTCGTTTTAATTTCTTATCAATTATGCCCATAATCAAAATATTTCTACATTTGTCCCTCTGGATTCGACCTCATACTCTAAGTATACACTACAATTATTTTGTACACTTGCAGGAGTTGTCACCAGCCTAGCAAGTGTTACTATCAAGTCCAACAATCAAATTGCTTACACCAAGAAGCCTGAAAATTTTTCTGAAACATGAATTGAGATCAGAGAATTTTGCAGGATAGAACATAATATAAAATAAAAATTTAGAAGCCCAAAAAAAAGTAGAAATTAAATCAAAATTTTCTAAATCTAGAAATGCCTGTTTAATCAAATTTTTCTGAATCTAGTGATGGCTATGAAATCAAAAAATTTTGAATCCAGAAATCACTATTGCATCCAAATTTTCAAGATCTAGAGAGGGCTATTGAATCAAATCTAGGATACAGAGATGACTATTCACATCTAGAATCTAGAGACGGCTATTCACATCCAGAATCCAGAGGCGGCTATACAAATCAATCTTGATTACGGTGATGGCTATCTACGAAGACGGCTATCTAGATAACGGCGATGGTCATTTATAGAAACGACTATCTAGATTACGGTGATAGCTATCTATAGAGATGGCTATCTGAATTACAGTAATGCCTATCTAAAACATCGGCTATCCACCCTTGGGCTGTATTCTTTTCCTATATCCTTAAATTTTGTTTGTGTTTATGATTGTTTGCTTTGTCATTCATTTATTCATGGTGTACGATTAACATTGCTAAACTTCGGTAATGCGAGGGAAACTGTAGACACCGAATTTTTGGATATAGGATTGTGGAAGCGATTCGAGAGTCTGATGATGAATACGGTATGTAATGGACCACTCTAACAAGCCTATTTCTTGTAGGAATGAGCCGAAGAATCAAATCAAGTTATAAGGAAATAACAAAGTGTCAACCGGTCCTTTGCAATGAACCAATCGGTACTTTGAACAACCTTTGGGTCTAAATTGGTCAAGGCCCAACCTGAACGAGAGAAGAACCGAACGGTTCTATAAGAACATTCGCACGGTTGTTCATCAAAGAAACAATCAGCTCTTTTATCGAAATCATTTGATTTGTGACAGGTTGCATGTCTAGAGAGGTTAGTAGGCAAGGCAGCGTTGCCCTACTCAACAAAAAATATAGTAGTAACAGGCCTATGTATTTTCTTCCTATAAATACATAAGTTTGCAACTTAGTGAGGGATGATAAATTTAGGGTAAGGTTTGAGTTTTATAAAAGAATACAAATAGTATCTTAAGGTTTAGATGAGAAAACAATTTGATTATGAAGCTTATTTCTACTAGAAGCAGTAACAATCACAAACTCTAAGGGCAACCTACTATCCACAAAGCATTCATCCATCAGAATAAGTGTTTTCCTCATACTCTCTTTTACATTTATGTTGTTGTAACTTTCATCATTTTTTTAACTAACTTTATTTCACATTTTGTTTATGTTTTATGTCATCTTGGTGAGGAGGAGATGCTACTGGAACAAATATACTGAAGTTTGGAGCTTTGTAAATCAAGTTGTGAATGAAAATGTGTTTTGATTCACAAGCCCTGAAAACCACCTAAAACCCATCTCCTTAGACATTTTATGATTCCTATAGCTTCTTTTGGTCTCTATTTGTTCTTGTGTATAATCCAATAGGTAAAATTTGTAATAAATAGGTTGATACAAGCCTCAAAAACTTTGGTCCCTATAGACACCTGATTTTTGGATGCAGGAATATGGAAGCTGCTCGGAGGCCCAATTATGATAGCACAAGCTTTAATTAGCATGATTCGAATGATGTTGGCTTCTTGCTAATCACACATTTAGTTTTGAAAATGTTTTAAAACTCGAAAAACATGTTTTGAGCCAAAAATAGGTTGTTTTAGCCTTAAATGTGTATTTTTCAAACGGTTTTGGTCATAACATTTTCTACAAGCCTCATAATAGCCTGATTCTTGAAAATATATAGTAGATTGGGCGATTCTACAAATTTTTATCTCTACTACGCTTTTTCAGATTTGGCCGTTTCAGCCTTCAAAATGGCCTCGAAAAATCCAACACCAGTGCAGACTGGCGTTGGACCTCCCAATGCCAATGAAATGGGTTTCAACCCCTAAACAACAGTTTTGATGAGTTTTTGACTAAAAATTCAATGTCAAATCAGTTAGGATGAAGATAGACTCTGTTTCTAATCATTCTTACTCAATTTTTGAATTCAAAACAAGCTTGCAATAGATTTGCATCATCACCTATCTTTATCTTTGATTTAAATAGCAAAATCCATCCATTTTTTGAAATTTAAAAAGCTTTTTAATTTCATCTTCATCAGATTTCTCTGCCTATAAAAGGCACACGATTTTCTTTAGAAAAGGATCTTTTGGGCTGGCAAAAAACCTAGAGATCAATTAGGTTAATTAATCAACTCATTAAAAATAAAAAAGAAACACATTTGAAACTTAGAATCTAGATTTCCTTTGAATTTGGAATTTCTAGGCTCTTGCGGAAGAACACTACTTCTTCCATTCCTTTTGGTGATTGGTAGCAAAGAAAAGTTTCTCCCACATCATTCAATGCTCCCTGAGGGCACTTAAGCAAATTCCAAAGAGTTCCAGGTAAGTTTTTTAATTCTAATTTGTGGCTTTGTCATTCATTCATTTTTTGTTGCCATGAAAGTATAAGTTTACGTGCTTTGAATGTGTGTTTGAATGCTAACATGTAAACCATGATTTAAATGAGTAAAATGATGTAGATATGTTGAAAAATGTTTTATATATGTATTTTATGAAGCTAACACTTTTCTGTAGAGCTGGAGAATTTCTTAGTAAAATTAGAATTAATTTTGAGTTTATATGAATTTTTGGTGATTTTATATGTTGATTTAACCCATTAAAATTGTGTTTTTATTATGTACATCCATAATCAAATGTGATATATTGCATGTGAGTTGGTCCTAGAGTTGATTCTGGGTTGATAAGATTTAGAACATTTGTATTGGTCATTTAGATTATCTGTATATTGCATTTTTCTGTGTTTTCTGTTCATTTTTTGCATTTTATGCTGATCTGTGGTTGGAGTGGCGTCCATGCCACTTGAAGTGGCATTGGTAAGCCTGCAACACAACTCCACACTGGTGTTGAGATTCTTAGAGTGGCGTTGGGCTATTTTTGGCCTAAAAAATGCATTTTCACGTGGATTTAGGCGGCGAGGTAAGCTTCTAAACCATCTTTGGTAATTTTAGTACATTATAATGCATGAATGTGGATTAATAATGCTCATTTGGTAATCAAAATAGGCTAAAATAAGTTAGAAAGCTAGGTTGTATTGTTTGTTGCTATATGTGTTTTGATCATTTTTTGCATGTAATTTGATTCTTAATCCGATTTGGTAAATATTGTAAAATGAACCTTGTTTGTTAATAATAGAAACTAACTTTTATAAAGGTATTATGCATGTAAAGTGTAGGATTTTCTTTGTTTATTGCTTTCATGTATTTACTATAGAGGGAATGAAAGTTAGAATAAATATAGAATAATTCTTTGTAAAGAATCACACTATAGGAATGCGGTAGTCCGATCCTAGAATTTTCTGAGGTTAAAGTGTCTCTGCATTCTTAGGGGAGTAAAGACGCACACCATGTAAGATATTCCTGATGCCGGTTCAGGTGGTGACTCCGTTATTAGCTTCCTTATGCTAAACACGTAGTGTTGCAGTCGTCAGTCAAGCTGGGATTACTAAGGAAACCCCTCTTTTTCCATAGTTTGGCAACTCCACTAGGGATGACAGACTATTGATTCATGTGATTATAGCCACTGCTCATTATTATTTCAAGCTTTAGATTCCTTGCATTGCACACTTGCATTAAAAGACTCTACCATGGGGGAACCATTGGTCGAGCTACCCCTGATTTTCAATGCGCACTTCTTGGGTGGCGGAGCCAATGACTACTACTTATTATTACTGAATTGTCCTACTATTACTTACCAACATAGTAGTGGTTAATGAGTGATAGTTAATGAAAAATTCAAGTTGAACGTCCTACCATTGCTTGAACCTTTTTTTAAAGAGGGAGATTGGTTAATGGGAGTTCAACTACTTTGGGAACCTCTTGAAGACTGAACGACTGAAGCCATGTAATGACCCTAGCAACTTCCACTAGGACTTACCAATGTTGCTTTCTTATATGATTCCATGAAGCTGTTATAATGCTCGAGGCTGGTGTTGTTGTTTTAAATCAAACCCTAATTGCTACTTGTGTAATGGGGATGACGAAGTGCTGGTCTAATTGTACCTGACTAATGCTAAAGATGGCCCTGAAACATGGGGAACACTTAGGATTTGAGAAGGATGACCTTGATTAATTCCTTTAAGACCCTAGAATGAGGGAAACATTAAGGAAATTCGTTAAGACAAAAACATGGGATAAGGATGTCATAATGACTTATTATTGGGTTTGGATGTTGAGAGCTTTTTTCCTATACGAACATACGTACTATGTCGGCAATAGCATCCCAGTTGATGGAAAAGCCCAAACCCATTCCTAGGAATCTTGACATACCAAACGAACACGTGTGTGGAAGAAATAAGGTTGGAAGGTCTACCACTTGGTAGTAAATTTGCTTGACTGACATTTGTTACTTGTGTTGTTCGTATCCATGCATCCTTGTATGCATGGCACTACATTCTAACCCGTTGTTTTGTAGCAACATAGAGCCCTCCAAAAAGTCTTGGGCAAGACAAGGATCTCGCCTCATTCAAAGCTCTCCAAAACATACACCACAAGCTCCAACTTCTCCGAACACCATGGTTGGACTAAGTGATGACATTTTGAATACCCTACAAGAGATGATGGACAAATCCATTAGGAAAGCAATTGAAGGATGGGATGCCCGCAAAGGGGGTGAATTTGAGAGTAATGATGAAGAGAGGGATGAAACTGAGCACCCTGACCCGAATGCCCTAGATACTTTAAATAAGAAGTTGGAAAAGCTCCAAGAAATGGTCAAGAGCAAAGGCCAAGACTTTGATTTTGACAACTTAGGCTTGTATGGGATAATTGGACTACCACCTAAGTTCAAAATGCCTGATGTGCCAAAGCTCATTGGAGCCGGGGATCCAAAATTACATCTCAAGCCATACATAACCATCATGTCAGTAACTACCTTGAATGGGGAGCAAAAGCTAGGCTTATTCCCCCTGACTGGTACCATGCTCAACCAGTGACCATCAAATTTGACTGGAAAGCTCTTAATGAGGCTTTCAGGGACCAGTTCTTTTATAATGCTGCCCTTAAAGTCTCCTTAAGAGATATGGAGATGACAAAGCAAAAAGATGGAGAGACCTTTGAAAGGAAATTGGATTGTATGGTACAGCGGAAGGTGGTCCTAATTTCATTAGAGCCGGATAGTGTAAATTTCAAAAATTTTACCATAATACAACCCATGATCTTATATTGCTATTCCTTTTGGATCACAAATTATATTCATATTACTACAAGCGTAAAATTATATATATCACATATATTATATATTTTATGAAACTTACGGGTTTCTCCTTAGCTATTTTCAACACCTTAAAAGCAACCGGTGTAGACAATCTACTAGTCTCCTAAATGTTAAACCTCTAGCTTGAAACACACGGACCGAATCCATAGAGACCTTCTTGAACCTTTGAAGATGCTCACCAAGGATTATGTCTCTCTTACTTTGACCCAAGTAAGAATCCAAAATCAACAATGGTCTAAGAACTATTTAGAACTAATTTGTTCTAATAAGATGTGTAGAGATTTTTGTGATATTGAAAACATGCAAGACACTTCTTATTTTTGGATGAGAGAAGAAGAACACTTAGAACATATTTCAATTTATGAAAAACTACACTTAAAAATCAACTCTTGATTTTCTCTACACATTCCACTAGCTCAATTAATGGATTCTCCATTAACTCCTTTAGTGGATTCTCCATTAATTCTTTTAATGGATTGTCCATTAACTCCTATAATGGATTGTGAGGTATCATCTTCTATCCATACAAGCCTATAAGTGTCCTCTCTACATATTTCACTAACTTATTTAGTGGATTGTCCATTAACTTGTCTCCTTCTTGACTACACATGTCCATTAATTAATAATAATCACATTAGCAATTAATTAATGTCAAGTAACAAAGTTAATTACCATTAATGTCAAGTAACAAAGTTAATTACCATAACCCATCTCATGAGCTATAAATATTCTCTCCAAATTCCACTAACTTATTTACTTGTCTCCCACTTGATTACACATGTCACATTAATTAATAATAATCACATTAGTAATTAATTAATGTCAAGTAACAAAGTTAATTTCCATAACCCATCTCATCAGCTATAAATATTCTCTACATCTTATTTGACAAATATCAATTAGGTCCTTACAAATTTGTATCTCATACAAATAAGACCAAATTATTTTATGTTCTAACTTTGAATTAGATATCGAGATATGCTAAAGTCCCCATTACGCATATCCAATTCAATTAATTTATTTATTAAATTAAACACTTTTAATTTATAATCAAATTAATTTCAGTCTCATACAAATTCAATCCTATTGTGTGTGACTTACTAGGTTCATTTCTAATTGGCAATGAAGATATAATATTAACTCTTTAATATTATGAGAAACTCTTTTTCTCTACTAAAATGTGACTATCCCATATATTCATAATTTAGTTCCTCATAAGTCATGATTGACACCTAGCATTGCATTTCGTGATTACCCAATTAGATATGAATTCGGTTGCTTATGAACGAACATTAATAATGAACCAACTATCATAATTCTTGTGCAATTCAATCCTCTCATTACAAGATCCTGATCTTATCCCAGTTCACTCATTCATCAAAAATAACTTAGATAGCATAGGATCTTATCCCGGTTCACTCCAGGTAATAAGTTCTCTCTTGGTCGAACACATATCCCTACATGCAAATCTAGGCCATCACATGCCATATACTTGTGTGATGGATAACATAAGCATGTAAGCAGTAATAAACCTAGACCACCAACATGTGGACAGCCGTGTCACCTCAAGTCAAAGGACCACATGCACAATTATTGATCTAGACTATGATTATTGACTAATAGTGAAATACCATGTAATCATAAGTCAAACATCATAGTTCGATCCACCTCATCTCATGAGTATCCACATACTTGTTTTGATATCTCATATCAAGTAGCATGAGACACACTACCTCCCACTATTAGTATCATATACTAATCAGCGATAACAAGTAGAGGTGATAATCAAATTAATAATGCCCAATTATTAATTTATTGACTATGAACATCTTTAAAATAAATAGACAAGAGATATTTATCTCCATATTTTTAACACTTAATAATAAACAACCCTACTATTTATTTATGGGCAAATGTTCTATAAATAAACACTTTAAAATAAAAGAACATTCTTTATTGCCAATGGGATTTATTTACAATGTCAAAATATATAAAATGGCTCTAGGGCACATATATATTACTAACAATCTCCCACTTGAACTAGAGCCATTCGTTACAGTACTTAAGACCCATCTTCTTAAGATGATAGTCTAGTTGCTGCTGGCCAAGCGCTTTAGTCAGTGGATCAGCTGTGTTATCTACTGAAGCTATCTTTTGCATGGTAATGTCACCTTTCCTAACAATCTCTCTAATAACATGATAGCGCCTTTCTATATGTTTGGATCGTTGATCAGACCTAGGTTCCTTTGCCAATGCTATGGCTCTATTGTTGTCACAAAAGAGAGGAACTGCTGACTCAATAGAAGGAAGCACTCCTAGTTCACTTATTAAACTTCCAGATCCAAACAGCTTCCTTGGCCGCATCTGATGCAGCTATATACTCAGCTTCCGTAGTGGAATCAGCAGTTATTGGTTGGTTGGAACTCTTCCAGCTTGTTGCACCTCCATTACATGTAAACACAAATCCTGAGATAGACTTTCTATCATCAACATCTGATTGGAAATCAGAATCTATAAAACCTTGAAGCTGTAAGTTGCCTTTTCCATATATTAAGAACAAATCCTTAGTCCTTCTCAAGTACTTAAAGATTTCCTTAATAGCCACCCAATGTTCCAAACCTAGGTCAGATTGAAACCTGCTAGTCATACTAACAGCGTAGGCAATATCCGGCCTAGTACACATCATTGCATACATAAGACTTCCAATAGCCGAAGCATATGGAATCTTGTCCATGTTTTCCCTTTCTTCAGGTGTCTTTGGTGACATGCCCTTTGAAGGTGGATTCCATGCCTAACTGGTAACAATCCTCTCTTGGAATCAAGCATGCCAAACCTCTTTAGCACCTTTTCCCAGCATCGACCTTGGGAAAGCCCTATCATTCTTCTCGTTCTATCTCTATAGAGCTGAATACCAAGAATATAGGTTGCTTCACCCAAATCTTTCATTTAGAAAGTCTTAGAAAGCCTAGTTTTACATCCGTTAACATACCAATATCATTACCAATTAATAAAATATCATCCACATACAAGACCAGGGAAGTGATCTTGCTCCCACTAACCTTCTTGTAAACACATGGCTCATCAACATTCTTGATAAACTCATAAGACCGAATGGCCTCATCAAACCGGATGTTCCAACTCCTTGAAGCTTGCTTAAGACCATAGATGGATCTCTTAAGCTTGCACACTTTTGAAGTATCCTTGGATTCAAAACCCTTGGGTTGTTCTATGAAAATGTTTTCCTCAATGTTTCCATTAAGGAAAGCAGTCTTGACATCCATCTACCAGACCTCATAATCATAGTGTGTGGCTATGGTAAGTAAAATCCGAATAGACTTTAGCATGGCAACTGGCTAGAAGGTTTCCTTATAGTTTACCCCTTGCCTTTGGCGAAACCCTTTCGCTACAAGCCTTGCCTTAAAGGTCTCTCCCTTTCCATCAGCTCCAATCTTACGTTTGAAAACCCATTTTCATCCAATAGGTACTATACCTTCTAGACATTCAATAAGTTCCCAAACTTGATTAGAGTACATAGAATCCATTTCGGCTTTCATTGCTTCAAGCCATCTTGAAGAATCAATATCTAATATAGCTTCTTCATAGGTAGTAGGATCATTCACATGATCATCTTCTCCATGAATGAACAACTCTTGGTCATTTTCAAGAAGGAAACCATATCCTCTGGTGGGTTAAATATTCTACTAGATTTTCTAGGAGTTGATGTGGAAATATCATTAACTGGGTTAGGTTCACAGGTTTGATCAATTTCCATATGATCAGTTTGCTGACCTTCTTTGGATGAACCTTCATCCAATATTATCTTCCTTCCCATACCACCTTCTTGAAGAAACTCTTTCTCAAGAAAAATAATATCTCTACTTACTACAACACTTTGTTCAGCAGGAAGATAAAAGTAATACCATAAACTACCTTTAGGATATCCAACAAACCTACCTTTAATTGATTTTGCTTCCAACGGTTTTCAACTTCTTGATGTAAGCTAGGCATCCCCAAATTTTAACATGTTTAAAACTTGGTGCCCTACCATGCCATATCTCATATGGTGTAGTAGAAATCAATTTAGATGGAACACGGTTAAGGATATAGGCAGCAGTTTGGAGTGCATAAGCCCATAATGAAATGGGTAAATCTGTGTAACTCATCATTGATCGTACCATATCTAATAGAGTACGGTTCCTTCTTTCATACACACCATTTAATTGTAGTGTTCCAGGTGGAGTTAGTTGAGAAATAATGCCTTGTTCCTTAAGGAACTCTATAAACTTAGTACTTAAGTATTCTCCTCCACGATTTGATCGTAGAAATTTAATACTTTTACCAGTTTGTTTCTCTACTTCAGACTTGAATTCTTTGAACTTTTCAAATGATTCACTCTTGTAATTCATAAGATACAAACAAGTGTCCATACCTTGATAGATCATCGTAAAGGTAATGAAGTAGATAAAACCACCCTTAGCCATTTCTCCAAATGGACCACATACATCACTATGTACTATCTCCAAAATATCTTTTGCTGTTCCCATTTGTCCAACAAATGTTGATCGGGTCATTTTACCTTGAAGACAAGCTTCACAAGTCATATTGGATGTGGGATCAAGAGTATTCAAAATCCCCATCTTCTCTAACTTAGTGATCCTATCATCTGCAATATGTCCTAATCTCAAGTGTCAAAGATATTTTGAACTAGAGGATTTATCATTGCTTAAGGCATTCATTAAATAAACATTACATGCAAGCACATTTTCATTGGATAAAATATTATCTATATAATACGAACCATGAATCATATAACCATTGCCTACCATTTTATTTCCAAAATAAATGTTACATACATTTCTTCTAAAATGGAATTCATAACCCCTTCTAGTCATACTAGAAATAGAGATGATGTTTTTAAAAGCATTAGGTACATATAAAACATTGTCCAATATTAAAATGTGTTTACATAAATCAATTGAAGTGGACCCAATAGCTTTGGCAACAACACTTGTTCCATCTCCAAGCTTAATGGTTACTTCATTTGGCTTTAACCTTCTCTCATTTGTTAGATCCTGCATGGATGAGCAAATGTGAGATGTAGCACCGGTATCCAATACCCATGCTTTGGATGAGTAACCAGAAAATTTGGACATTGCATAACAAGAGTTGAACATACCTTTACAAGCCTTGTTCTTCTCTTTGCCTTTCAAAGTATCCAAATACTTTGGGCAATTACGCTTCCAATGTCCTTCACCTTGGCAGTAAAAACACTTTGCTTTGCCTTTGTCTACAACTTTTGCCTTACCCTTTTTCTTGGCTACTCTTCCCATTGCCTTAGCAACATTTGCCTTTTTGTTACTTTTCTTCTTAGTCCTACTAGAAGAAGCAACCAAGATAACGTCCTTCCCTTTGTCCAAGTGCATAGCCTTTTGGGCTACCACTAACATATTCAAAAGTTCTGCAAGAGTACATTCAATTTTGTTTATATGAAAATTGATAATGGTCTGACCAAATGAGTCTGGAAGTGACTGTAGGATCATATCCACT
>CANYLF012383883.1:0-12358 GCA_948193215.1 Bocquillonia castaneifolia
TCAGTTTTAATTTCAATTTCATCCAAATTAATATTCACAATTTAATTTAATGATTGATGTGGGATTTATTTAAATACAATATATTATATATAAATTATTTTTAAAATAATAAAAAAATAGATTTAGAAATTGATAAAAAAATAAAAAAAATTTAGAAACGGATATATCTGTTTCTAATTTAATTTAAAAATTAAAAAAAATAAAATAAATAATTAGAAACGGATATAGCCGTTTCTAAATCCATTTCTAATTTTAGAAACGGATATATCCGTTTCTAAATTTTTTTGAAAAAATTAAAAAGAAAATTAGAAACAGATATATTAGTTTCTAATCCTTCTATCCTTCGTACCCGAAATTCCGTTTCTAATTTTATCAGAAACGGCGAAATCCGTTTCTAATTAGAAACGGATTTTTCCGTTTTTAAATCCGTTTCTAATTAGAAACGGACCATTTCTAAATTCCATTAGCGACGACGATTTTAGAAACGGACAAAATCCGTTTCTAAATTGATTAGAAACGGATTTTTTTGGAATATAAACGGATTTTGTCCGTTTCTAATCCAGAATTTTCTTGTAGTGATCCTAATACATAAATTATGAACCAAATAATGGCTTAAAAGCTAATCCCATGGATTAATTAATCAATACCTTGAACCAAACGCACACTAATAGTTACACATTAAGCTGCACTTTCCTTCTTTCTTGGTCATTTGTTACTTTCTTTAACAAATTGACTTTCTTCACTTCATCTTTTTGTTCGATTACGGGCAAAGGATCCAATCCGATTGAATCAAGGATGCGGCGAAAAATAAAATTTTATCTCTTAACCTACTAAGGATCACATGCGTTTCAAACAAACCGAAGGAAGAGATAAATGAATTTACCTTTGTTAATCAATTCCAAAACCTTCTTCGGATCCTTAAGGTGCTGCCTTTGTGCAAGACGACCACCCTCTACAAGCATCCACACACGAACAAACTAGAATTAAAGGAGTTGAATGCTAGTTCAATTTTGTTTTCTTAAAACAATTTTGTGTTCTTACTTTCTCTCTCTTTCTCAAGGTGGAGGCTTACTTACAATAAATGAAGTATAGGATGTATATATAGATGCAAGGGTTAGGCTAAAATGAATTTTATTTATTATTTATTTTAAACTCCTTTCAAATAATAATAATTTAAATTCTAGTCCCTATCAAATAAGGAATTTATGTTTTAACCAAATCCTCATAAAATCCTATAATTAATTAATTTTTATTTGTAATTTAAAATAGTCTTATTATTTTAAATTACTACAGTGAGTAATTCTTTTTCCTGGTAAATTATTGTCTATAAGATAAATCGAATATAGACAATAATAACCATAACCATTCTAGTTCGTTCTTAGTGTGCGACCCTATAGGTTCAATTAACGTTGGCAGTAGGTGTAAATCACATTTTGAGCCCACAAGTCATAAGTGGCCTCTAACAAGACACTATGACTACCCAAGTTAAATGAAAAAGCTCATGATCAGAGACAACCTTAATATAGTAGATGACATAATCCTTTTGTCTCACGACATCTTGATTGAATATAAGGCATGGAATAAGTCAACCTTATATCGTTCAAACTTTAATTTCTCGAAACCCAATTAGACTGACTAAACAAATGATATTGATCTCTATCAATTCATTTAAGCACGGCCATGCATTTCTCAGTCTCAATTGTCGAGGGGCCTAGAGATATCTCTCTTATAATATGAGGGACAAATTCGAGCTCAATTATTTATATCTCAATACACGATTCTTATTATGCTCAATCATAATCTTTATAATCATCCGGTTAAGGACAACGTTTGATTATGTCAAAACATAATAAACCTCATGTTGAGAACCATAGTAATTCCAGGTCTAAGGATTTAATGACATAACTATTAGAAATTAATTTATGACTTTGATTCATGTAGTAATCTTAAAGTGGATCGGTCCAATATTTGTTCTCAACAAATACATATGAATTTGATTTGTATCTTATACACATATTCATCTCATGAATATCAACCAAACTTCATACTAATTGTAATTCATTATTATTCCCATAACAATAATTGATTAGGGACATTTAGAATAATTAACAATATTATTCAAGGACATTATTATATAATAAACATGCAAATTATGATGATAACAAATTCAATCTTTATTAGTAGTCAAAGTACCATGTCTATACAATAGGCCTAGGGCACTATTACTAACAATCTCCCACTTGCACTAGGCCCATTAATTAATGTATCTAATACCCAGGGACCTAGCATGATGATCATGCTTTGCTTGTGGTAAAGGCTTATCAACGGATCAGCAACAGTGTCATCTGTTTGAACTTTGCATATCTTAACATCACCTCTCTCAATTATTTCATGAATGAGATAATAACGCCTAAGAACGTGTTTGGATCGTTGATGTGATCTAGGTTCCTTTGCTTATGCAATAGCACCATTATTATCACAACAAATATCAATAGGATTTGTGATGCTAGGAACCACTCCAAGATCAGTGATGAACTTGTTGATCCAAACTACTTCTTTTGGTACATCAGATGTTGCTATGTATTCAGCTTCAGTCGTAGAATCAGTAATGGTGCTTTGCTTTGAACTTTTCTAGCAGACAACACCACCATTCAAACAAAACACATATCCTGACTACGATCGAAAATCATCTTTATCATATTGAAAGCTTGTATATGTGTAACCACTTACAACAAGATCATCTTACAATCCACCATATACAAAGAACACATCTTTAGATCTTCTCAAATACTTAAGTATGTTCTTAACAGCTGTCCAATGACTCTTACCAGGATCTGACTTGTATCTACCGGTTATGCTTAAAGCATAAGAGACACCTAGTCTAGTGCACAACATGGCATGCATGATAGATCTTATCGCAGAAGCATAAGGAATCTTACTCATGTGGTCTCACTCATCTTTAGTGTTAGGACACTGAGTCTTGCTAAGAATAATACCATGAGACATAGGAAAAAAAAAATCCTCTTTTGGAATCATGCATACTAAACCTCTTTAGTACTTTGTCTATGTAAGTGCTTTGACTTATACCAATTAGTCTTTTAGATCTATCTCTATAGAACTTTATCCCAAGGATATAGGCAGCTTCGCCTAAGTTTTTCATTGAAAAACACTTCCCTAACCAAGACTTGACATTCTACAAGGTAGGGATATCATTTCCAATGAGTAATATGTCATCGACATATAAGACTAGAAATACAATTGCACTTCCACTAATTTTCTTGTGAACACAAGGTTCATCTTCATTTTTGATAAATCCAAATTCTTTGACTAATTCATCAAAATGAAGATTCCAACTCTGGGAATCTTGCTTCAATCCATAAATTGATCTCTGAAGCTTGCATACTTTATCAAAATGTTTAGGCTGTACAAAACCTTAAGGCTATGTCATGTACACATCCTCGAGTAAGTTAATTTCCATTAAGAAACGTAGTTTTTAAATCCATTTACCAAATCTCATCGTGATGATATGCAACAATGGCAATAAGAATTCTGATAGACTTAAGCATGGCTACAGGTGAAAAAGTTTCATCATAGTCTATACGATGAGTTTGTTTGAAATCTTTTGCAACTAGCCTTGCTTTATAAGTATGCACATTGCCATCCATGTCAGTTTTCTTTTTGAAAACCCATTTGAACCCAATGGTCTTTGTACCTTCAGGTGGATCAATCAAGGTCCATACATAATTATTATACATGGATTACATTTCAGACTTTTTGGCCTCCAACCATTTGTTAGATTCTGGGTCTGACTTAGCCTCTTGATAGGTAGTGGGTTTATTTTGATCCACTAACATAACATCATGATTATCACTCACAAGAAGTCCATATCTTTCAGGTTCATGACATATCCTATCAGATCTACGCAAACCTTATGCTACTGAAGGTGTGTCAATAACTATTTGTTGACTTTGAGTATCCACAGACGGTTCAATATTATCTTGTGGTTCTCAAATTTCTTAGAGTTGTACCTTGCTCCTGCTGATTCCTTTAGAAATAAATTCCTTTTTTAGAAAGACACCATTTTGAGCAACAAACACTTTGTTCTCAGTGAGATTATAAAAGTAGTATCCCTTAGTTTCTTTAGGATACCCCACAAAAAGACATTTGTCAGATTTGGGTGCTAGTTTATCAGAAACTTGATGCTTCACATAAGCTTCACAACCCCAAATCTTAAGAAAAGGCAAAATGGGCTTTTTACCAATCCATATCTCATATGCTATCTTTTCAACCGCTTTGGATGGAACTCGATTTAGTATGAATGCAGTAGTTTCAAGTGCATAACCTCAAAAGGTAAATGGAAGATCTGTCAGACTTATCATAAATCGAACCATATCTAATAAAGTTTGATTCCTCCTCTCAGACATACCATCCCATTGTGGTGTTCCAGGGGGAGTTAATTGTGAAATAATTCCACAATTTCTAAGATGACCATCAAATTCTTGGCTCAAATATTCTCCACTTCAATCAGATCCAAGGGCTTTGATTGTCTTGCCAATTTGGTTTCGTACTTCATTTTGAAAAGTTTTGAACATTTCAAATGATTTATATTTGTGTCTCATCAAGTAGACATAACCATATCTACTGAAGTCATCAGTAAATGTAATGAAATACTTGTAACCTCCTTTAGCAGTTGAACTTAATGGCCCACATACATCCGTAAGTATTACGCCCAATAATTCATTGGCCCTTTCACTATGTCCAGTAAAAGGATCTTTTGTATTCTTACCCAACAAATAAGATTCACAAGCATCATATGATTCAAAATCAAATGAATTCAAAAATCCATTTTGATAGAGTTTTGAAATGCGTTTCTCATTTATATGGCCAAGATTTAAATCATTAGACTTAAATTTCTTGGTAGTTATGTTATAGATTGAAGAATTAGTGGATTTTTTAAGATTCAAGACATAAAGACCATCATGTAAATCGGCATTTGCATAGAATATGTCTTTATGATAAATGGAGCAATTATTATTCTTAATAATAAAAGAAAATCCATCATTATCCAAACAAACAACTGAAATAATATTCCTACTCAAGGTAGGGACATAAAAGTAATTATTTAAAAGTAATAAAAGCCCACTAGACAAAGTAAGTTCATAACTTCCTACAACTAGAGCAACAACCTTTGCTTCATTGCCTACTCATAGATCAACTTCGCCCTTTTTCAGTTGCTACTCCTTTTGAGCTCCTGTACATTTGTACAAATGTGAGATCCACATCCAGTATCTAATTACCTAGGAACTAAAAGGAGAAGGATTAATGTCTATGACATAAATACCTAAAGCGCTGGTCTCACCACCCTTCTTCTTCCTATTTAGATCCTCCAATAACAGCTTGCATTTTCTCTTCCAATGACCAGGTTTATTGCAAAAGAATCAAACACCCTCCTTAGGAGCTTTAGCCTTGGGTTCCGCTTTGGGTCTGGGCTGAGCTTTGGACTTTCCAACCTTTCCCTTGCCTTTTCTGTTTCCCTTTTTCTTAAAATCTTTTCCCTTTTTAACCATCAAAATATGGCCAGGCTTGGACATGAAATTCTATTCAATAGTTTTAAGCATTGCATGCAGCTCAAAAATTGATTTTCCATTTCATTCATATTAAAGTTCATGACAAACTAGCCATAACTTTCAAGAAGTGAATTCAGGATCAAATCAGTTGCTAACTCTTGGCTTAATGGAAATCCAAGCCTATCAAAGTGCTCAATATAGCCT
Organism: Bocquillonia castaneifolia; assembly: GCA_948193215.1. Taxonomy (NCBI): domain Eukaryota; kingdom Viridiplantae; phylum Streptophyta; class Magnoliopsida; order Malpighiales; family Euphorbiaceae; genus Bocquillonia; species Bocquillonia castaneifolia. The sequence continues at coordinate 5,772 of CANYLF012383883.1, forward strand.
TTCATTTTTAGTACATAAGCACTAACTGAAGCACCCTCAGCCATTTTGCAAGAATGCAGGGCCTTGGTAGTGTTATACCTCTCTTGCCTTGCCTATTGCTGGAACATTTCCTTAAGATTGACAATCATATCATAAGCTTCCATATGCTCCAGCTCTTTCTGGAGTTCAAAACTCATGGTAGCAAGCATTAGGCAGGCAACATCAATAGAGTCATTATGATGCTTCTCATAAGCATTTCTCTTAGCTCTATTGGCATCCTTAACTGGTTGTTCAGGATGAGGTTCCTCTAGGACATAAAAGCTTCCTTTCTTGTTTGAGAACAATTTTCAAATTTCAAAACCAGTCAAGGAAGTTAGTCCCGATAAGTTTGTCTTTCTCAAGGACTGATCGCAGTGATACAGTAGAATTGTTATCGTTGTTGCTGTTGACCATCTATAATTAAATGTAAAGTTCATAAAGTATTTTGATTAATTAAAAGCTCCCACTGAATTAACAACCCTCAATAATAATCATATCAATTTAGTAGGCTAAGATCCATATTTCACTCAACTTTAAGTCAGCTTTGGCATGAAACTTAAAATCAAGTTATTTAGGTAGGTAACTCTTACCAATTACATCTCATGTAACTCTTAGATTATTATGGGATTATTGACATCATATGTCCCGGCATGTTTAACTCCCATCTTATGCCATTAGGTCCAAAACCATTTTGATAGCCTAATTAAGTCTAACCATTTTAAACATATGAGTAGCACCATTACTCATCTTGCCTCACTAAGATAACCTATGTACTTCTACTTTGGTAGAACCCACATTATGGTGATAAAAGCTTGACAAGTGTTTAAATATGGATGGCATATCAACTTAAATTTTTTAATATGAGGGATCTTGATTAATTTTAATTAATTGGTCTTATTATGCTTTTGGATATCACATGCTCTTTGATATCATACATGGCATCACATACACATGAAAACATAATATATAGCATCTCATACATATTAAAACACATAATATAAACGTGTCATAGCATGACCTTAATCTTGATTGATCTTCATAAGCCAATATGAAGATCAATGGTCATTCCTAGGTAACAAGTATCTTCATGATGTCTCCTTGGACCACCATCACCAAGCTCCTCCATCACCATCGTTGGATTAGATGACTTCAAACGGCTTGCATTGTCTTCTTGTTTTATTACAACAATTGTACAAAATTCTACTACTACTAGTAAAATAAAATTACAATAAAACAAAAAGACACGCAAGCCGTATTTAATAATTACAACCCATTGTAAAATAACCTGCCAATCACATTGGTCTAAAGTCCATGCTATGCACCATGCAAATAGCATCACATCATGCATATCATATCATGTTATTAAATAGCATATACATAATAAAAACATGTTATTATGAGTGTGTTGATCTTAACCAATTAAAAATATATGGCGCTACAAATTAAGTTTTTCTCTTAGAAAAACATTAGAGTTTTATCTTAAATTTTTGAATTCAAGCCGAAATTATTGATCTTATCAATAATCTTAGTTATCAAACCGAAATCTTTGACAAATATGAATTCAAGCCAAAATTATTGATCTCATCAAGCTAAAAATTTTGACCAAACCGAATTGATCTTATCAAGCCAAAATAATTTACAAAACCGAATTGAATTCATCAAGCCAATATAATTGATTAAACCAAATTGAATTCATGAGGCCAACATAATTGACTAAACCGAATTGAATTCATCAGGCCAACATAACTAACTAAACCGAATTGAATTCATCAAGCTAACATAATTGAGTAAATCGAATTAAATTTCATGTATCAATTCATATGTCAACAAATTATCAATTTTGAGGGGTCACAATTTTGAAAACAAAAATTTCAACTTTGTTGGCTTTACATTAATCATTTTAATTGTAAAAACCAATTTGGATTATTAATCAAATTAATGAATCCTTATGAAAAATAGATTTAATCAATAAACACCTTTAGAGATTGAATCAAACAACTTGTTCATGTATTCCATTATATCACATATAATCAAAAACGTAAGACATGCCAAAATTATATACATCACAAACATATAATTAAACATGGTGGATTTGAATAAAAACATAAGACATGCCAAAATAATACATATAACATGGCATAATCAACTTGAGTGAAAACAAGACATGCCAAGATCATACATATCACATACATATAATCAAACATGACAGAATCGATTTGAAGGAAAATGCAAGTAGCTCTGATACCACTGTTAGGTTACGGGTAAATGATCCAATTCGATTGAATCAAGGACGTAGAGAAAAATAAAATTTTATCTCCACATGCATTTCAAACAAACCAAAGGAAGAGATAAATGAATTTACCTTTGTTAATCGATTCCAAAACCTTCTTTGGATCCTTAAGGTGCTGCCTTTGTGAAAGATGACCACTAATTTGGTTCAATATAAATATGATTATCACAATTCTAAACTATCTTAATAGAGTCTAAATGAAGTCCTTTAGCCCACTTCCTCCTTTCTCAGTTTCAGATAGTGAGAAACTCTATCATCTCAACTTTCACAGCTACTGTACCCATTTCTTTTGCCCATTACTCATCCCTCTTTCCCTTTGCATGCTATATCTTCAAAGGTTCCTCAACAATCATGAAGTATTTGTGTTGGTTCCTAAACTTTTATGGAGAAAATGGTTCATTTGGTAGCTCAACTTCTTGCTACATTCTTGGATATACTAATTCACTCTACAGGGTCGAGAAGAACAGTTTCACCAAAATCAGCACCTTGAAAGCCAATGACAATGGGTCTAGTGAGGGTCTTGTATTCCTGAGACTTTCAATTAATTAGCCTTCTAATTTTACCACTAGAACTTATCATTTGAACTGTCAAAATTCAGTGTAAACACAATGTAATATATAATTTAAAAATATTAAAAATGAGATTAAATATGGTTTACATGTATAAGATAAATAAATAATTTTAGATATTTATTCTTAAAAACCTCTTAGAAATAAAAGCCATCTAAAACACTATAATAGCATATTGCTATGAATAATTTTTTATATATCACTACCAAAAAATAGGTAATCTGCGATGAACTTAGCCGTCGTAGAACATTGAATTTCAGTCATAAAAATTAATCTGCGATGGATTCTGTGACGGACAAAGTCTGTCTACAAATTCTTTGATGCAGACTTTCTATGACGGAATAATTATCTCCGTTGTAGATTCTGTTATGGAATTTGTGACGGAACGTGCTTGGTAGCAGAAATTTAAAAAATTTGGGACCAAACCTGCGATGAAATCTGTGATGGACTAGTCTGTCATAAATTCTGTCGCAGTTTTGAAAACAAAATCAACTAATTTGGCTCGTGGTTGGAAAGAATTTACGCAGAAAAAAAGTTGAAAATTGGTGATGTTTGTGCATTTTAACTAATTGAAAGTTGGTCTGATCAATTAGTTCAAAGCCACAAACATCACCAATTTTCAACTTAATTTTCTACGCAAATTCTTTCCAACCACGAGTCAAATTAGTTGATTTTTTTTTCAAATCTGCGACGGACTATTCAATTTTATTAATGTTGATGTGAATTGAATATGATTAATGTTGTTCGAATTGTTGAGGCTTCAAATAACTTTAGTTATATGAAATTCAAATGGTGTGATGAATTGAATATAAAAACATATTTGTGTGTGTGTACACACACACACACATAAATATGCTTTTATATTCAACTCACACACCATTTTATTATCAAAATTAAACTTTGTTAGCCCCGATATTTCACTAATGATTTTGATGATGTAAAGCATTAAGTTATTCACTAATATGTTTGTTAAGTGTTTTTCAGGTATCACAATATAAAAAGATGCATATTTTTATTGGATGAATTAAACATTTTGTACAAGTCACAATTTTTTTCTTAGTCGAGTGAACATGAATTAACCTTATTAAAATGCTTGGTGTCTTAGTTTAGGTCGGTAGGTTCAAGTGTAAACCTTATTAAAACACTTGGATTAATGGTTTTTAGTTTAGGTGGATAGGTTCAAGTGTAAACCTCAATAAAACACTTTGGTTAATTGCTGAGAGTTTGGAGTAAAAAGATAAAAATATGTCATGGGCTAATTAAACCTACAACTTATGCACAATGGACATGGTATAATGAAAGTGTAGGGCTTAAGGAAAACTAAATAAGCAAAGTCAATTTCGGATGGGCTGAATTAAATGAATTAACTGCACTAATTAGGCAATAATCATATTATAAATTATATATGGATTGAAAGCCCAATATGTCTAGTATTCAGAAAAAAAATTTATTTGAATTTTTGGATTTGAAAAATTAAAGATATGAATTTTGGAGTGATTTATGGTCATGCCGTCAGACAAGGGACTGAACACATAGGTTGAATTCAAACCTATGCCAAAAATTATAGAAAAATTATTTGAATGTGAAATTTGGTGGGGTTGTAGCTCTAGAAGTCTACTTTTCAATGCAAAAGACAGTGAAGCATTTTGAATTTTCTACAAGGAGATATTCTTGTTTGAATACAAACTACTCCAGCTGCAAGTCACATGCTTTAGGCGTCCATTGTTTGGTTTATTGCAAAAAATATACAAATCTCCAGAAAATGAGCCATATATTGATGAAAAGGTAGGGATGTATAGTTTTTAACAAATAAGGAATCTCAATTTTTCATTGAGTATAGCTGGAGATATTGAACTTTGAAGGAGACTTGCTACATTTGTCAAGCAAGCTGACAGCCTTGAAGAATGGAGCCTTACCATTCAAGTTTGAATTTCTTGGTTGATTATGAATGGCCACTTCAAATTTTCTGCCTATAAAAGGAGGTATTTTAGGCATCATAACAGACGTAAGAGCTTGAAGAAAGAATAGTAATTAAAAGTCACAATATTCATAAGATATTTGAGAGTTTATGTTACAATTGTGAGAAAAAACTTTCATTCTTCTTCTTATAACTTTTACTTTAGTTTTGTATTGTGTGAAAGACACTAAAACACAAGGAGAGGTTTGAGTGTGTACCTTGAAAACACTTGTGTTTTGGGTTTTGAGTGTAAGCCATAAAAACACTTGAGTTCAGTTTGTGAGTTAGCCTTAGAAAACTCTTTTGTAAAGGTTGAAGATAGCCTTAGAAAACTTCATTGTAAAGGTAGTGAGATAGCCTTGTAAATCTCACATTGTAAAGGTTGGAGATAGCCTTCAAATCTCCATTATTTTCTATTTGTGGTTAATGGAACTCCAAAGAGTGTCTTTGGGAAAGGTGGACGTAGGTCAAGTTGGGACCGAACCACTATAAATTCTTATTCATTCTTCAAAGCAATTTTTTTTATTTTCTATTCCGCACCAATTCATCCCCCCTCCCTCTTGGTCATTTCAATTGGTATCAGAGCCTTGTTGATCATTTCAACCTTAAGTGGGAGTAAAAGATCAAAAGATGACTTTGGGTGAAAGCTTTGGAAGTTTGAGACCTTACTTCGATGGAAGTGACTATCCATATTGGAAGTTGCATATCTAAGCCTTCTTGGATAGTGACCAAATCGATGTTTGGGATCAAATCTTTGTAGAATGGACTCCACCAACCATAACCGTTGGAGATAAGACAACCGTCCTTGAAAGGAAAGATTGGGTGGATGCACACAAGAAGAGCAATGGTTAGAATCAAAAAGCTATGTCCTTACTCTTAGCTTCTTTATCTAGAGAAGAGTGTGCTAGAGTGCAACATTGCACAATCGCTCAATCTATTTGGAAGACTCTAGCTAACTATCATTGAGGGACAACAGAAGTGAAGAACAAGAGGATAGAACTTTTTATCTATCAATATGAAACCTTCAAAAGAATGGCAGATGAGAATGTCACAACACTCACAAACCGACTTCTAGCATTGGTGGAAGGGCTAAGGAAGCTTGGCAAGATCTATAGCCCAGGGGAGGTAAACAAGAAGATATTAAGGTCTTTGCCTAGAAAGAAATTTGGGGCTAAGATCACCTCAATTGAAGAATCTAAAGACCTCACCACCATGAGAAAGGATGAACTCATAGGTAGTCTCTTAATTTATGATATGAACCTAGATGAGGATGAGAAGTTAGAAGCTAGTGAAGCAAAGAAGGAGGAGAAGAAGAAATCACTCGCTCACAAGTCATTTCAAGAGCAAGATGATGAACCTAAAAGGGATAAGGCTAAGGGTGGTCCTAACGAAGAACAATTTGTAATGCTTTCCAAGAGAGTATTAAAAATGATCAAAGCTAGAGAAGATTCATCCAAAAAGAAAGATAGAAGAAGAAGTAACGTGCTGAAAAAGAGTGGTTCTTCCATCAAGTGCTATGAATATGGCAAGAAGGGGCATATCAAACCGGAATGTCCTACTCTCAAAAGCAAGACCAAGAAGAGCTTTAGTACCGGTTGGGATGAAAATGATGAAGATTCCTCTTCCTCTCAACAAGGAGATGAAAGTGAAAATGAGAGTGAGGATGAAGCCGCCAACCTTGCTTTCATGGCATTGGATGACTCTCCCAATGAGGTAAGTATTTCTCACTTATCTTCTTTTCCTTCTTCTACTT